>CAJNYU010001802.1:0-195945 GCA_905331475.1 Rotaria socialis | reverse complement strand
AGTTCTTTTATAATAAAATGAAATTTTTTTTTTATATTGAAAATGACTCCACTGTATTGAGTCGAAAGCTCTAGTAGAAATTCATTATTTATTCCATTATAAAAGAACTAGATAAATAACTACAAATTGAAGTCGAAATAATTTTTTCGTTTTAAATTTCGAATTATTTTTCTTATGAGTTTATCTTCGATTAGTATCGTCAATATTCTATTAACATTTCTCCTTATGTTTTGAAATTCTTGCCAGAATTTTATTTTTTCAAGACAGAATGGGTGTATTCTATTCGATGAAAATTCTACAAGATTCAATAGAAAGATATTTTAATATAGAATTTACTTTAATCTTTGTTGTTTAGATTTCAAAACTTATCTTCATAAAATAGTATATTAATTCAAATCGTTCCCTGAGTCATTATATATATATATATAATGAAGATAAGAACTATAAAGAATGAACGAATTGTTTTAGTTGATAACTCGGAAAACGAAAGTTTTATTAGTTTTGTTTTCCGAAGAAGTTCTTCGTTCAACTTTCTAACAGTGTATTGATTGTAATTTAAAATTTGTTCAACACTTTTATTAATACAGAAATAAACTTTCTCTTTTACAGTGATCTGAAATTTTTTGCTAGAATTTTCACATCACCTCATGAAAGTGTTGTATCTATGCCATAACAATGATTTTTTTCAATAAAATAGATGCTTGCCTATCGGTCTACACAATTGTCCAATAGACATTTGATGTTTCATGTGAAATCGTTAGAAGAGAACAGAAATTTTGGCAATTTGACGTCATTTTACAAGAAATATGTTTATCTATGATGTATCGATCTTTTTGTCGATGTAATGAAAAATCGAATACATATAAATATTGAACAACATACATGATCACGATTACGTATCTGTCAAATGGAAGCAAAAAAAAGATGATGCATTCTTAGAAAAAACTTTTATAGAACTGATCGTTTTCATATTGTTATATTCGTCAATTGATAATCGATCACGAAATTGAAGTCTGGCTATAGTTGAATAACTATAAATTTTCTTGAGTATATGTTATGAATACTCTGAAAATATATCATTTATTTGCTATTAATATCGATCTATCATTGTCATTGAAAATTAATATCAAAATTATTTTTGTGAGTCACATTCGAACTCTTTTATCGAATCAAGAAAATCTTGAGTATTCTTGTATATACATACAGATACCGATGTAACTCAAAAAATTGACCAAGAAATATTGAGAATCGGTACTGAACTGATTTCAAAAGAAAAAACAGACAGATGGCCTTAATTGATTTCATTTATTTCGATTATTTCGCCTAACTTTGAGTCTAGTCAACATAAATTAAGAAAAGCTTGAATAGCATTGTCAGACATTCCTTATGTTCTTTTCTTTTTTGCAACAAAAATGTATCGACTTGTAATCCGTTTGTACTGAAATATAAGTTTATTAAATACGTGCATATATGTAAGCTTGGCCATGCGAGTATCTTGTTTATAACAAAAAGCTATTGAGAAAATTGAAATAATTAAATCGGAACATAATGCAAATATGTAGGGAAAATAGCGAAGATCGTTTTCCTTATTGTATGGAATTTCTTTTAATTGTTAAGTTTACACGACTATAAATTTAACTCTATGGCATACTCAGAAAGTGATGATCCTAATAGTAAAAAATGATTGAATGTCTTCAAGAAGCGACCTCTATCGTTTTCTGTTGCTAAGCTGCCTTACTAAAATTAAACCAATATATGAAACTTCACATTTTTACAAACTTTTCTTTACTTAAGTATACTTGTTAATACAATAAGATGACCTATCGAGATATAAGCCGTAAGTTACTTTATCTGTTTGAAAATCCTTAAAATAATTTTTTTTAAATATCAATTTAAGATCTTTGTGAGATGGCTCGAGTCCTCTCTTATCCACGATTAATCTCAATGGAAAATTTTCGTCAACCAAATTTTCGTCTTGTTGCAGAAATCATGACTTGGCTTGTTAAACAGTATAGTAGCATATGTTTTGTTTTTTTCATATTTTCTTGTTATCTTGCTAATTAGATATGATCCATTAGCTGATGTTCCAGCTGATATTGAAGGTGAACAAGATCGTGTTGTATTTGTTCGTGCTGTTACTCAAATAATTGTACGGAAAAATTAAAAAATATTTTATTTAATGTTTATTGATTTTTCTCTCTCTCGATATTTCAGGCTACTAGAGCACATTTAAAATTAAATACTAAAAAGCTCTATCAAGCTGATGGTTATGCTGTAAAAGAAATTCTTAAAGTTATAGCACCACTATATAAAGCATTACGTGATACTGAAAACAAAGAATTAGATGATGAAGATGATATTGATAATTCATATCGTTATGCTATGAATGATGATGTAAGAATGAAAATTGAACAATAATAATAGGTTTTATTTTCGAAATACTTCACTTTTAGATCAGTACACTTAAAAATGCACGTCAACTTTGTTCGACTATAACACAAAAAGGTGCTAATCTACATGAACTACTTGGAAAAGAACTTGATGCTCGAGTAAGAGAGAATAGGATTTAGTTGTTTGTTTGTGTTACTAATCTACCGTGTTAATTTCATTAGGAAGCACGTCAAGAAGTTATGAATCGAGGTATGGAATTATCTGAAGTTCAAGAAGGTATACGCGAAGCTGAAACTGCCGCTAAAGTAAGAGAGAAAAGTAGAGGAAAATTTGATTCATTTTTCTCTTTTAGCGTGAATTAATGAAATATCAAAAATTAATTGGTAATGTTCAAACAGATGAAGTAGCACTTGACGAAAAAATAGCTAAGCGTTTCGAAGAAAAGGATCGTCATCAACGACGACTTGATATGCTAAAGAGCGTTAGGTAAATAAAACAAAGTAAAAGCTGTTAACATATTCCTTGCGGCATTTAAATGTGACACTGCGGTTATGACTAATCATAGATTTACTTCTGAGATTTTACTGATATATGGATAATGCTTGTATATCAATAAAGTTTCGTGATGTTAGAAGGAGTGCTGCTAAGGTGTTTGTCATGTTACCATGGTTACGGATAGAACATCTGTATTGAGATGATCCGAATGTATCTGACTTGTGATGAGGTCTAAATTCTTCATGTTTCATTACTTTTTTTACTTTTTCTTTTCATTAGACCATCGTTTATGAACGATTTTGAAAAATATGAATTAGAACTTAATGAACTTTATTCAAATTATGTATTGAAATTTCGTATATTGTCTTATTTGGAAAAAGAACTTGAAGGACACTTTCGAAGTCAACGTGAAAAAGTTCAAGTAATAATTTTCTTATTACTTTGAGATTGAGTCTAATGAGAATGTTCTTTGTCAGGAAGTATCCCGTCAATATATGCAATCAATGAATTCACAAATAACAGAACAAGAGCAACAAAGATTTAATCGACAAGTACAAGATCCAAACGATGAAATCGGTGTACGCAGTGATGAAGAAGAAGATGAAGAAGAATCCGATGAAGATGAGTAAGTTTTATTTCATCATGCAGCTATTTATTCATTCATTCGTTTGCTTTTTTTAGTGATGATGAATCCGAAGAAGATGAAGCTATGGACCGGCCACCGCCCGCTCATCCACAACTCCGAGGCAGTAAACCAGGTATTGATTTATCTTATTACTATTTCGTATGAATCATAGTTTTCTTCTATAGAAAATGGTGCAGGTGGTAAACCATATGGAGGTATGACAGCTGAACTCAGCGATGACGACGACGACGAAGAAGAGCAGGTGCCAGTGGGTCGCGGAGGTGCTGGTGTGCCCGATGGCTTATATCCTGATATGAATTCAAGAAGAAAACCCGTCGGAAATGTCAATAGAAGACCACCTAGCGCTAGTGGTAAACGTCGGCAAAGACAGCAAGCGCAAAAACGAGAGACATACGATGAGGATGATGAAGATTTCTAATTAATTTCGTTTTTCTTTTTGTAGTTGAATTTCATTGTCTCGCTTCTCGTGCTTTGATGGAGAAACAAAAAAAAATTGTAACATTATTATTCAGAAGTCTTTTAAATGTATTCGTGTCAATAATTGTTCATATTTAATTCTTTTAAACAAAAGACTTAAAAGTTTCAAGCGGAGAAATACATTGAATTTAATATGCGAAATGGTTAGCTATTGAAATAAAAAGAAAAAAGGCTACATTCAAGTACTTGAAACATTCTTGTTGCCATACGATCTTTGTGTTGGTGTTGCCATTTTATGAAGTAAATATAAGCATACATTGTAGAGGAGTTACCATCGTTTCACGTAAAATAATGTCGGCAAGGTGATTTGTTATTGTTCGGTTCTGTGTTATAGTAAAGTCGTTTTCTCCCTCTTCTTGTATTCAGTGAACAATGGCTCGTCGAATTGTAGCGGAAGATTCTGATGAAGATGAATTTCAAGAAACCCAATATTCGAAACTACAAAATACTTACCGACATGCTCGCGAAGACCAACGTGAGTATACAATTGAAAAAAAAGATCAATTACGAATGCAAAGGTAAAGCATATATTGAATAGGAAGTTTCATTATTTATGCATAATCGAATTGAATGTAATTTTATTAGTAAAACATTACAACAATTAACAAGAGAACGTGATGAATTAGAAAAAGTGTTTCGTTTGGCTGAAAGCCTTGAAAATCAAAAACGTGATGAAGAAAAAACGAGGAAGCTGCAGGAATTAATTCAATCGAAAGGTATAATTTATTCTGCATGGTTATTATTTTTTTTCGAATAATTCAATTATTTGATTTAGATGAGATTTTAAGTGAGATACAAAATGAAAAAACCTCATCCATTGAATTAGACAAGGAGCTGCGGGAATGGGAGAAAAAAATGCGTCAAAAACAAACAGAACTCGGTGGTGCAAATGCTGCAGTTACATTTAATGCAAATGTTCGCAAACAAGAACGTGTTCTAGAAAATCGATTAGATACTGTAGGCGTTTAAGTTGAAAAAAGTATTTCATAAAAAATTGTTTTCTTTTCAAAAGGCTTTAAAACGATTCAATGCTTTACTGACTACAAATAGTTTATTACGGTCTGAAATCGATAATTTAAGAAATGAACGAGAACGCTTCGAAAATCTATCTCGAAAATCTGAAAATGAACTTCGAGAATTACGTGCTCAATTAGTCGAATGTATCGAACGTTCAGTTACATCTTATGATCAACGGTAAGAATTAAATCTTTGTTATATAACGATTTATTTCTTCCAGAGAAATTATATTTGGCATGCGAGAGTTCTACTTCCGGAATATTCTGTTCTCGAGACACGAGATCAAAGCTAAAACTATCTTTTCTTATCTTCCGAGACAGGATACAATTCGGCTGACATGAAAATTTGAGATTCTGGAATAGAACTTCTACATAAAATGAAAGCGTGACTGATATTGGCACGGATTTTATCCTCATTAAAGCGAGGATATTTTTACTGACCCAATCACTGTTATTTTTGTTCCTCTTTGCATAAGATAAAAGAGCTAGTCGTATGAATAATATCATAGTTTAACAAGCGTTCGAGCTTAAAAACTATGCACGAGTGAAATACATATTTTTATCTCGTATTTAATAATTCTTTTTTTAGAAAAGATGCCAATGCCAAAGCTATCCTTCTTCAAAGTATGTATACAAGCTTGGTTTAGCCAAGATAAAAATCTCTCATTCATTATTCTTTCATTTTTTCAGCCAAAGCCGAAACAGATAAATCAGCTTCTGAAGCAGAAATGCGAGAACTTGAAAGACAAATTTCACATGATCGTAAATTACGCGATTTTATGAAACTTAAATCCCAAGAACGACAAGAAGATGAAGAACTTGTTACATATAGAAAACGAAAAGGTAGTTTTCCCTTCGTTTACAAGTTGTAATATTCAAGCAAGAAAACTTACTCTTCCTTTTACAGAGGCTGAAGCTGCTGAAAAACGTCGTAAAGAAAAAGAAGAACATTCAGTTGAAGCATACGAAAGTAAATTTAAACGAATTCAAGAGATCAGCGGCGAACAAGATTTAGATAAACTTGTCGATAAGTTTATTGAAGGTAAACTATTTATTCTTTTATTTGAGATTCGTAAGAGACGATTTTCTATTATTTTAGTCGAAGATAAAAACTTTGCTTTATTTAATTATGTTAACGAATTAAACAATCAAATTGAAACATTACAAGAACAAATTGCCGATATTAAAAAAGAAATTCATCGCTTTGAAGGACAAGGTGTTGAATTAGAAGAACAACGACAACGATTACTCGAACAAATTGAAGATAGATGTTCACGTTCAGATGGATTAGCTGATGAATATGACGAGAAAACTCGTGGAGCACGTAAAATTCTTGATCAATGTCGAGCTGGTAAATCTTGTTCATTGACTTTCATTGATCAAAGGAGTAGAACAAGTATCTTCCTATTAAAAAGAATATTTTATATCCGTAATTTTAATCTTTCGTTTGTTCGGCCGATCCATAAATTTTTATTTTGTCAAGACCGAGTTTTTCAGCTCTAAAGAAACATTCAAGTGCCCTCTTTCGGTTACCATAGAGAAAAGAACGATGCAACTCATGTTTAGACTCTTAACTCTAGGGGCCTCGTTTAAAAAATATCACATTTCAGGTTTTCACTATCTAGTGTCTCAAGTATTGAAAAAACAAGACGTTGAGCATAATTTCAAATTTCTTTCGAACTCAATTTTTTTATTCGAACTGTTTGAACTCGAAATTGTTTTCGTCTGAGAAATCTAGTTAAATCAGGATTCATGTTTTCTACCTTTTTGAACAGCAACATAATATGTTTCACGTTGACAAAACAAATAACTTCACCATAAACAGAGGGACACTGGAGCATGATCCAGATGATTTTGAGGTCTGGAGAGTCATTTATGTTTCTAATCGTTAATTTCAAGTCTAGAAAAAGATTGTCTCTGCTTGTTGAGACCTACTTCGGCATTTAATTATGAGAAATTCAAAATTGTTTTTCATAATTATTCATTTGAAAAATTTCTCTGTTCAAATAGGTGTTGATTCCCTATTTAAAAAGATTGGTTGTGATCGTCGACAGATTGAGAATTTACTACAAAGTCATGATGGTGTGACTGAAGATAATATGTTACGATATTTGGGTATTATCGAGGAGAGAACCAATGAATTACTCACCGCTCAAGCAACAATCAATGCTAAAGTAAAAGATTTTTTTTCGAAGCTTTTCAATTTAATTTTAATTGTTTTCATAGGAGCAAAATATCCCACTACGCGAACGCGCTCCCAATCTTATTGGCGATGGTCCCACAGGTCCAGCGCCTCATGTTCAAGTTCATCTACCGAATACGTAAGAGATTTCAAAACAAAGTAGTCAATTGTACTTAGGAGATGTTGAATTTCTTTAATCTACAGCGATGATCGTCGTGACCCAGAAGAAAGAGAAGACAAAGCCGACGAAGAACTCAAACCATTGACACGCGAAGAATTGAAACAGCGTGCACTCGAACAAGTTAAAAATCTAGAACGAAAAGCTCTGCAAGAACAAAATAAATATGCTGATATGGCACCGACCACAACACGCGAAAAGAGTTCAGCTACAATGTCAAGAACAGGTGGTGGAGAAACTGGAAAGCCACCAACATCTCGAGGACGTTAAAAAGAAAAATCACAATAAAAACAAACAAATTTTGGATAAACTTTGTCTCTCTATCTTCTAATATAATAACCGGCACATATTTTGAAAGTTTGCTGTTTAATTCTTTTAAGTCATATTAATGAACTTGAAACAAAAACGAAGATTTCTGTCTCCGATTGTATTGATTATAAAATACTTTTCGAGAAAAAAAAATTAATAGATTATGCAGATTTTAAGAAATCTAATTCGTACATAAAAATACTCAAAGTCATAAATCTATTCGACGTTTTATCCAAAACGAAGAGTTACGAATATTATTCAGATCTATCTGGAGATATGAAAATGAGTAACTCTTCTAAATTCAGTAAGTGAATGATCTTTTACTCTTCAGATGATTCGGTGTTTTGTCACAGTGGTTCAACCTCATTAGTCTTAGAGGATCAAGCTAGTTAACCATGCGGTTGCCGTAAGCAGGTCAAAATTGAGCCAATAAATTCTCACTATTTATATAAAGTGTAGTGTAGTAGATAATCATCAACAATTGCAATCTGCTGCGTTTAGTATTTCAAGGAGATAATTCTCTATTATCAACAATTCATTAAAGTAAAAGATTATATTTGCGTGCTAAATTTTAATAATGAACTGACGGAAGGTAGTTTTTTTCTTTGTATAAATAGAATCATTTTAAAAGAATAGACATAACTTCTGTCAAAAGCACATTTTAAATTGTATGTAATCATCGTGTCAAACTCAAAACTACAGACAATACAAATGCCTTTTAAAAGTTTAGTGAATAATCAACTGATGTTTAGCTTATCAGTAGATGCCATTGATATTGATGCAACTTCATCTGATGCGTCACTGAACGCATTGTACTAGATTTATTAGTTATAGGACAATCTAGTAGATGATTTCGGATGTTAGAATTTTCATCAATAGGCAGTGAAACTTCGAAGCCCCTTAGCCATTGTGTTAAAAGAACGTGACATAACTCTGTTCACGAAATAAAGGGTGCTGTTGATCGAGAACATGATAGGGACTTGATTTTTACACATTTTGTAAGTAAAGCTTTTCGTCTAGATGATTAAGCGATTTAACGATCCCATGTCATTCTTCGTTTTCAGTAGCGTCAAAACGCCATATAGTGGCGTTATCTAGCAATATAGTGCCACAGACATCGTAACTATTGTAACGCTCTATGCGGCGCTATACCAGTTAAGAAAATGAAACTACCAGTTCTATTTTTTTTCCTTAAAGTAATTAATTACAAGTCCACCATTGTCTTTAGATTACTAATGGTCTGATTGACCGAATTAATCATGTCTCATCAAATTATCGAACAGTATTAGAAATCTTTCTAGATTTTATCTTGAATCCTCGGCTTGCGAATGATAATTATCTTTGATTTAGCTTTATAATCAATGTATCAATTTCCTAATAAAGTAAACCAAAGACGTCGTATTCGACAGCTTAAGCGTCAATCGGTTCGTCAGATAATTGTCCATAATAACGACTTTGCTGGTATCAACCACAGTAATGAAAGTAATGAGGAGCTGTTAGGGAAAATTCTGTTACAGTGCCTTTTATCTAATGAAGAGAATTAATCAGAGAGAAAAATGATCACCCTGTATTTCTTTTTTTTTTCTACCAACCAATATGACTCGGCTAGCTATATTGATTTATTTCTCTCTTCTCAGACAGAACAGACGGCGGAACAAGCGAGTAAAATAAACTCTGTAAAATTAATTATCGTTTCACACTTGTTTCATTCTCTATGAACGATCGTTGTTTATCCTTCTTCTTATATTAATCCAACAGGTATATCGTCATATTCGTCAAATAATAATGATCTAATTTTGGTATCAGGAAGATCACCATCGAACGCACTTTCAAATACTGATGTACGTAAAAGAATATCTATAGATTCATTTTCATCACCAAAAAAAAACAGAAAAAAGATCTAAAATTATACAAGATGATGATTCATCGTCGTCCACCCAATCAGATGAAGATAAAGTTTCATGTTTAATGAATACAATTAAAAATCCAATTTTTCATGGTCGACGATCAACTCATGAAGTTAAAAATGACTCTCCATCGCACAAACCAACGGAAGCAGATAGTTTTTCACAATGGATGGAAACAAAATATTTGATGTTGATGTTAGTTTGTCAAGAACGATTAGAAGAAATGATGAAATCAATCTACAAGAACCAGAAGAAGATTCAAAAAGCTTCGAATAAACGACAGGTATTATTTTAAAAAATTCAAGATAAAAAATTTCCTAGACTTTAGCTATTAAATTTTAATATTAACTGAAATCCCTAATCCACTCTCCCCGGGGAGTCCCCGCAAAATAACGAAATCCCTGGGGAGTTCCTGTCGTGAGTCCCCGGGGAATTTTATTTTGGGGACTTTCCTGGGATTTCTCTGAGGAGAATTGATGAAATTTTTAAAATAAAAAAAACTTTAAATTTTAAAAAATTAAGAAGAATTTATTAGTAATTAGATATTGCATCCATTTTAGCCAGATAACTCCCCAGAGAATTCCCGCAAAAGAACGAAATCCCTAGGGACTCCCTGCCGTGAGTCCCCGGAGATTCGTCAGGGGACTCTCTGGGGATTCTTCTAGGGAGAGTTGACTAGGAATAGATTTTCATATTTCGACAGCTCTATCACTTGAAGATCCAGCTGATATCAATAATGATGATAGAAGTTTTTCATCTTCTTTGGTGAGTATAATTTTCAATTATAGATCTTATTTTGGATTTTTAAATCAAATGGTGATGAACCTGGTATCGATTTGGTCAAGATCCTGGGAACAAAAGGCAAAGCTAATCTTTATGTAACACAATTGATTCAAATAATGTTCACAATAGAAGAGCTATTTGAACGACAGCCAGTTAATACTCACGATGACAACAGATAAATTAATTTAAGGTATTAATTTTGTTGTTTCTTCATGTTTATTTCTTAAGTCTTTATTTTCAGAAGCTGTACGTATAAAATTTAAACTCGATGATGAACAAGGGGAACAATTATTTAGTGAATGACTACGTGAAGGTTTTGTTTTCTACTCGACTGTTTCTTTTGTTTTTGAACGAAAACATTTTGTTGTGGTTAACATTTTTTTTGATTGTATGGTCAAATAAAATTTACAAAAAAATAATCAAAACTTTTCTATGTATCAAGCTCTGAATAAATATGAACCACTAAAATCTAACGAAAGGGTAGATCTACAAGAGTACCACCAGCAGTCATAAAACATCTGATGCTATAGCGCGCTTTATCGATTCATAGCGCCGTTATGCAATCGTTATCGATGACATGGAAACAGACATGATTAGTAAATAATCAGCAGATAGATTGGATTTTTTTCTCTACTAGTCGAATATTATTTCAGCGGGTAGTATCAAAACGATGCAGGTGCTTCTCACATTCTGTAGTTCCGTATTCTTTCAGACATTTAGTCTAATTTGAATTGTTTACAGTTAAAATGAGATTCCATCTGCGAGGAAGGATTTCTCAAGTTCATGTCAAAATTGAATAAAAGAATGCATTGTTGTAAAATAATAAGACACGCGACATACATTTCTTTTTTTTATTATAATTCGAGTATTGTGCTGGCACGATTTTAACTTATGTAATGTATAGTTTGAGAAATTCGTTGGAAATAAATAAAAAAAACAAGAATTCTCGATTCTACTTTATCTTTCTTAATTAATGTTCATCATAACAAACCAAAACAAAATATACAGAATTCACTTTTCTACACAAGCTTCTTTACGATCGTCGATTGGTAAATTCAAGTAAACCCAATCATCAAGTTTCTGCTGCATAGAACTTTTGTTTTCCCTTTCTTTTATGCTTTTTCAATGAATGAAAAATTGAAAATTTATTAGTTTCATCACAAATCAAATGTTATTAATATTAGATGAGCCTGTACAAAAAAGGCAGATCCTGCTTACTTTCTGTTCAACTCGTTGAAATCATTGTTCCTCGCTTTTTCTCTGAACCAACTTTTTCTTTTTAACGTCGCTCCTCATCACTCAGCGGAACCTGACTAGCGACTGTTAGAGAAAAGAATATGTCAAGGAGAAGTATAATCATTTTTTTTGGCAACAAAGAATAAGTCAATTTCACACAATGAGAGAACTCAAGTGTAGCACGACAATAGCGATGGGCTAAAAAAAGAGAACAAACATTCTCGACGACGTCAACTAGAAGCAAACATTTCGATGGAAGTCTTTGACGTCGACGGATTTTATTTCCTATTGATTATCTCATTTTTGAAAGCAGTCAAAATAAAGAAATACATTTTATTCCTAGTTAATTATCTCTCTGTGTGTGTGTGTGTACCGAACGTGACCTGAATGAAATAATAGATATTCACAGCGGAATTCTCACATTGCTAATTTCCTGCAATATTATCATGAATAGAGACGAGTGAGAAACATTTCAGGGCGTTTAAGCCTTGATGACAACTATTTTTATACTCATTGTACTACGTATCTACTAGCTATTAGGCAGGTATCGATCTCAAGCGAAAGGATAGTCACAGTCGAATATAATCATTCTCTTAGATGCCAAAGTAAAGGGCAAATCAATTAGTTACCACTTTGTTTTCTGTAGTCGTGAGCTCTACTTCATTATAAATTAAAGCATTCGTCATACGGTTGATAGCAGTAGATTCTCTTCTCATTTTTTTGAGTGTATCACACTATTATAATAATTGTTTTGCTGCTACAAAATATTCATCAAAGGCCAAAGAAATTCAAAATCCCCCATTGTCTATTCCGTAAATCAGGTGTGAATTTCCGCAAACATAGATACAGATACGATAGAATATTACAGAGAAGAATATTGTGTGCTGAAAAATGATAACGCTCTGTTCGCTAATTTAATTTTTCACTTAAACTAATGGTTATTATTTAGAGATCACACGATATTCGACATCAGACTTTACATCCATAGAAAAAAAAGCTATCAAAATAGAGTCTTTATGGTGTGCAAATACGCTTCTCGATATAATGAGATGAAAAAAGCCTTATTTAGCAATTAGTTCTCTCGCTGTAATGTCAGTTGTTTTTTTTATATTTTGCGTTAAGCATGATATATTTTGTTGTTGTAGCGCATGTTTTTTTTTCTATATATACCTTGCTTCGTTCGTATTTGTCTTGAGCAAACGATTCAAAGGCATGCTCCAATAGAAGGATACTTCTAAGCTTTTGCCCTTTCTTTCTTTCTTTTTGTATATAAATAAATTTATTTATGCGCAAACAGACTATGACTAATCCTTAATAAAAGTAAAAACCTGTTTAGGTAAATATTTATTAATGTATTTTGTCAAGGCTTAACTACAGAAGCACATCGTCTGAAGAAAAAACAAATGGAGTACGCTCAGGTGATCATTGTTGGCGGTGGCATTGCAGGTCTAGCAGCTGCAAAAACTTTAGGACACAATGTAAAATATGTACTGTTAGAAGCACAGAATTATCTTGGTGGTCGTATTTTTACGGTAGATGCAGGTATAAATCGATGATAATAAGGTGTTTTTTTTTCTTTTTCATATTCTAATCTATTTCTTTTTCTCTTCTATGATGTAAATCAGCACCTCAGCTCACAGTCGATTTGGTAAAGGAATATTTGGATGTTTTTTCTAAAAATATAATTTTCCGTTTTGTTGTTAGGGTGCTCAATATGTGCATGGCGATAAGAAAAATTCTGTCTATGAGATTTGCAATGAATTAGGCATTATTCTATCTGACGATGAAGATTCCGATGATGGTATGTAAATTGTCTCTGTGGCAAGCTAAATGATTATTTAGTCTGGAATCGCATGAATCTATTGAACAGAGGCTGGACAAGTACAAGTGAAAATACTTTGTACTTACGAATTTTAAGTAAAAAGTACGAAAATACTGAGTAATTGTACTCAGTATCCAATCTCTGCTATTGAATATAATTTTAAGATGATTTCAATTTTTATTTCATCTGTTAATATTAGTGAATTTTTTTTTGTGACTTTCAACTATTGATGTAAAATTTTTATTTTTATTTTATTTCATAGTTTGCTGTTCATTTAGAGACCACGGTTGCTACATCGGACGGCAAGAGTGTAAAATCTGACCTAATGGACAAGGCAACTGACTTATGGGAGCGAGCACGAGAAAAAGCAGAAGAAAAATATGATGATCGAGCAACGCCGTCGCCTGTGTCATTTGCTGATTTTGTACCGGGAGACTTTCAAAAACGATTGTCATCTTCTTCATCGATTTCCAAAGATTTAATTCAGCCTCTAACTGATTATTTTATGAAGCTAGAAATGACTGAAACTAGTTGTAATACATTATCGGATTTAAATTTAATAGGTAAAATCTTGCTGAATTTTTTATTCTCAACTTTAAAAACATTCCTCTACACTGTTTAGAATACGTTGCCTACGAGGATCTCGAAGGTGAATATGAAAATGATTTAAAAAATGGTGGATATCGGCCATTTATAAATTATTTTAAATCGTTCATTCCAAATGATAATCGTGTTCGTGTGAATTGTGAAGTCATACGCGTGAAATTTATCGAAGACGATCGAAAATTATTGATCGAAGTGAATCATCTAAATGAACAACGTACGAAAACCATGATATGTGATCATATTATTTGGACGACTTCATTAGGTCACTTGAAAGCAAACTTTCATTCGATATTTGCAGATGAACCGAGATTAATTCAACAGAAACAACAGGCAATTTCTAACCTAGGCTTCGGTACAGTAAACAAGGTAAAAAAAATAAGATACGCTACGGTGATTACAACCACTGAGAACTAATTTTAATAGAGAAAAAAAAACATTTCTCATTATGACCGTGAGAAACGTACGAACACTTGTTGATATGATTTTCATAGAAATAAGATAGGACTAGCATGATACGAAATAAAATACATAAAACTGCTGAACACCTCAAGAAAAAAACTCTCGGAGTTTGTAGATCATTGCAAATTTAATATGGAATAAGCGAGTTCCGTAGAAAACAATCATTGAAGAAGATCAAACTGGAAATCCTACAATGAATAAGTCTAGGAACGTGCAGCTAAATGTTCTGTAGCTTGACAAAAAAAAAACTTACTTGACGTGATTTCTAAAGCAGAAAATCTTGAAAACAAAATGTTTTACTATTCGTAATGCTTATTTGTTCGATTAGGTGATGTTGATATACAAAAAGAAATTTTGGCATCGAAAAGCCAGCAGTATTGTATTATTGCATATGGATAAAGATCGATCATTTGAAATATCGGATGCGTTAAGACAAAAACTTCAAGTTGAACGAGTCGATTCGCAAATAGTGCAAGATATTGCTAACATGCTATTTCATTATGATGTACTACCATCAACTGATATACCAGTTCTAATCTGTTGGTTGGTGGGTCCAACTGCAGTCGCGGCTGAAAATCTGAGCGAACAATTAATTGGGCAAATTTGCCATGAAGTTCTCTGCCGATATTTAAATATTCCACAGGAGAAAAATCAGCCGGTTCAAATACTCAGGTACGACCTTTGAATATTGATAGGACTGTTAATCGACCTCAAGCATTTTCTTAATTTCTATGGATATTTAGGAGTGCGTGGCATAGTAACAAATATATTGGAGGATCGTATTCGTATGCTTCAATTGCATCAACTAAACACGATCGCCAACAATTGGCAGCAGCTTATGCACCCGACGGGGTATGATTAGATTGTTTGAAGTTATTGTGAAGAATTTAGAAGATATAATTTCTATTTGTTTACTTTCAATTATCAGCTTTCCGACTACATGTAAAGAAGTGAAAAGAGTTTTTCCTAAATATATTTATTTCTATCAAAATGAATTTCGAGATGTAAACCAAAAAATAAGTATTAACGTTCTTTTGTAGGTTCCAAGGGTTCTATTTGCTGGAGAGGCAACGCATCAGCAATACTATTCAACTGTAAATGCTGCTATGGAAACTGGTATTCAAGCTGCTAAAAGGATTCTATCAGCTATTGACTGATTTCTCAATTGATGTTGCTTTATGAGTATTAATATCGAAACATTTTTTTTCTTTATTTTGGATTCGAAGGATTTATATGTTTTTGTGAAATAATCTAAAATAAAATATTTAATACAGTATCATTTGTTATCTTTATGTACTCTGCGCATGTCGCTATCTGAACCGGAAGATATTCATTCAAACAATCATAGCCAATAATAAGAAAAATGTCGAATTGTTTTGTTTTTCATTTGTGTTGCTTCAAAATTTTTGCCAGGTTCAATTTCTATAATTTTCTATTGATCTTTAACATACTTAAAATGAAGAGTGTCTCGTTTCGACCATGATTTAATGGCAATTTATTTTATCTTATCTAAACAGATTTACGTTTTCTGCTATTAATATCTTCGTCTTGAATTATTTTAATACTCTGATGTAGGCTGCTCTGTCTGATTCTAAATGCATTATAGAAAAGCAAAAATCGGATTATTTTCCAACTAAGCTTTAGAGAAACTGCTAACAGATTGAAAAATGCTCTCACAGGTTCGATACATTAAAGAGTTTAACGGAGCCTATCAGGAACAAGAAAGAACAGTACAGTTTTATGTATAAAAAAAAAGAATTCTGACGCACAAGTTAAAATTTCAGATAGATAAAGAATAATAAATATGATTCTGAAAGAAAAATCTAAAAATATCAATAATTCAAAAGGAGACAAACGATCACATCGATCAAGATGACGATTAAAAAGTAGTCAAGAGACGTTTTTTTTTCAGAAAAATCAGATATTCAAGATTCAATGCAGCTTTATCTCTACATCTTAGCAGTTAAAACCGCAGCTCTCTGTCTAGTTCGTATGAAAAATACTCAATCTTCTTTAAATTTTGAAATGGATATTAATATTCAGTCACTGAGAGATAAAAAAAAGAATATTTCCTTGATTTTTTGTTCACAATTATGTACATTCAATTCGCAAAGCACGTGAAAGATAATACTGTGGCATTGTAGTAGTCATAGTGAGCGCGCATTGCCGTAAAAAACACAAAGAACCGAGCAATAAGAGACAAGCAAAAGAATGCTGATTACTCCCTTTTTTTATTCGTAATAGTTTATAATATAAAATTTTCTCAGTTTGATGTAATTTCGTTTATGAAAAACTGTGTTGAAAATATTTTGAATAGGTTTATTATCATAGTTTTAAAGACAAAGGCCGATATGCATTACATTACCGAGTAAATCCTTACAAATATCCAATTAACCCACACAGATTACTGATTATTTCCTTTTTAGAATTTATTATTATAAGAAACATAGATGATTTCTATATATAGTAATATCTATGGGCCGTAAGATTTTCTCGGATCGACAAAAGCTGAATGTCACAATAAAAGTCGTTCTATTTTCAGAGCAATGAAATAGCACAAAGAAACAAAAAGCATTTAATATAAATTCTATGTAATTATGCATTAGAAAACTAGAGTTCGTAATTTTACACGTAAAATAAAGTCAGTTTGTGCAATAACGTGCATTGCACACGTCTACAGGTGGTAATAAATAAACATAAAAACCAGCAACACAGTAGACGGCTGTCACATTCAGGCTAAAACCGCATTCTATTGCAGGAGAATCGAAACATACTGTTCCATTTACAATCGGGCTTGCCGATGTTGGTAATGTATCATTGAAATAGCCAGATAAGTAACCTCCACAATGATTGGTGCCAGCAGATGATAGCGGGATGGAAGTGCCACCTGTACCAACGAACCGAATCCACGATCCATCGCCAGTCGAATTGAATATTGCTTCGTTATCACAGGAGGAACTTGATGCCTTGTTATAAATACTTCGTGTTGGATCATCGATTTGTGTATAAGCTGAACATGCTGGTCCAGTTTGACTGCCGATAATAACGCTGCTGGTTACTGATCCTAATGTTATTGTCGTATCTGGAGTAGAAATTTAAAAAAGGATTTGGTTATAAATACTCTCGTGCAATAAAACAAACTACATACATGAATTCTTATTGTCACTTCCACTTCCACTGCCCGATGAACCTGAAGAATTTATAGCAGCAAATACAATCCCAACCGAAACACCTGCAGCTATTATAATTAGAATAGCAATAATAAATGTAGCAACGGCTGCTCGTACGCTACAAAGTCGCCGCTCGTTATACATTTCGACTCTAGAACATTATCCGAAAAAAAAAGAACTAAAGCAATCGAAATTTTTATTTTCCTACTGAAAAGCAGAATCAGATGATGATTTTGAACTGAAGGTTGGTTGGGCAAGTAGTGCATAAGGATGTTCTTGAAAGTGCACCTTATTAGGTACCACTGGTTCTGTACGAAAAATATTTACCGGTTGCTGTGGTTGGTGTTGTCTTCTAAGTGCTGTCTAATTCAATAGAATTTTACTTATTTCAGAGAAAAAACAAAGACGATATTTTACTTGGTGCAATACAGGCTTCTGAGTTTGTTTCTGTCTTGGCCCAATTTCGATTCTACCGGGTGTTTGTTTTCTCCATCCAATTGTAATCGCCTCCATGGTATTGAGTTGTTTTTTCGAATGTCTTATTCGCAAGTTTCAACATTCTATATATATAGAGAGAGAGAGTATGTGTGTGTGTGTGTGATGAAACTTCTAACAGAAAAACAAAAGTAAAAAATTCAATTATTCAAATTTTTCAATGTGCATATTCTTAAAAAGAAATAGTCATTGCGCTATTGTATAATTAATTTTTTTTAACTTTCTTCCAATAAAAAAAGAAAATAATAACTTCTAAAATACCGAAAGGAATATTGAAATGATACCATAATTTAAGGTCAGCATTTGCATCATAAAATAAAACAAAGAGCATTGTTTCTAGTGGCTCTTGGCAGTTCGTTTCAAATCAAAACAACCATCGTGACTTACTATTGCTGGCATTCACACAATTCTTTTTTTAAATAAAACTAAGAGTCAGAATATCTTTAAGATTCAATATATGTTAATACGAGCAGCACGAAAGAATAAAACATTCGTAAAATCTTGGCATAATCCGTTCATGGAACTCGAAATATAATCAATTGTTAAATTGAACTATCCAATGATTTGAAAATACAATTGAGTAGTTTATTCTTCTCGGCCATTTAAATCCAATTGGAAAGTATTGATCGTGAATAACACATGAAAAGCTCACCAATTAAGAACAGCTTATTTTTATTGTAATGCACGGAAAGGGTGAATCGGGCTGTTGTTTTCTTCTGTAAGAATACATACAAATTCGATTCTATTGTGCAAGTGCCCAGTTAACAGTTGAAATTCATGAAATAAGTTGATCCGACTACCGTTGAATAGCAGAGCCAGAATCATGGTCTTGAAGTCCTTCACCAGTCGACCTGGTCTCCAATCGGCCCGTGCATATAAATTTCTTTTTTCGGGTGTATATTTTGTTCGCTGAACTTTATGTGTTATTCTCATGATTGATATATGAAGTGATGCGGTCAAGTTTGTAATTTATCGCTACATATCAATTATCGAAAAAGAAAACTACCAAACAGTAGTAGTCTTAAATAAGACAAAGAAAACCGGAGGGAAAATTGAATTGAAGCGTATCGGCGAATTCTTATAATGATTAATAAACAAAACAAGAAGCGAGCAGGAAAATGTAGTCTTGTTGTCAAATAGATGATGTTCATAAATCATTTGTTTCAATGTTTCTGATCATAAGTTATGTAGTTATTCATTTCATCAATTATCATTCCTTCTCGTTTATGCATCGATAGTATATATATATATATATATATATCCCCTTGACGAAGATTCTTCACACTAATGCGTGTATGTCCAATGAATGAGACGAGAATAAATTGGGTTAAGGCTCGCTCTTTTCTCATTCTTCCATCTGTTTCTGCATGTGTCTCTCCTCATTAACTATTCGTATCTAAGAATTGAAATGCTGATGAGTTAACATTCTTGTTTTATTTTTGAGTTTGCATTTATATCTCAAGAGAATCTTCCTTCTTGTCGAACTCTTAAACATATTATTCCAAGGTACTCAGTGACAGTGCGTGCTCATATGCATATGGATCTATTAATGTATGTTTCGTCATTTTCTCTTGATAAAAGCGAGATGTTCAACAGGATTAATGCCGATGACATGCAACCGATGATTCCGTTGTTTAATAGAAAAAAAAATTCTAACTTCAATTGAACGCCATTTTGTAGCGTTTCCTTGTCTTTTTTTTGTGTTAATGAAGATTGGTTCTAGGTATTTAGTTACCGCGATCTGCACGTGCCTGTTTGAGTAAAGAAATAAGATTCTAAAAAAGCAATCTTGTTTTTTATGAATGTGTTCAAGCAGAAACCTATTTCTTTTCTTACAATGTCCTCTAGGCTCACTCTCACACGTTGAATACACCAATAGAAACCTTATCTGTATTATACATGCACACGCGCGAACAAACGAACGATGATGGCGTGTCCATCGTGCAGCTAATTGAAAAATTAATGAAGCAAACATTTTCAAGCAAGCACTATCACCGTCTCTTCTCTATTCGCTATCAAAAAATGAATGAGATAGAAAAGACATCAACATCAACAACACCATCTTCAATCATCGTTCAACTGTATTCGACACGACGATCTATTTGTAACACAAAGAAAGAAACAACAAGCAATATCTTTGATGTCGACAAGTTAACCCACTGTGGTTTTTTTTAATTAAAAAATCTGTACGAATAAAGGTGATTTCTTGTCTGATATTTGTAAATCGATTAGATTTGATCAGCATGTACTTATTATGCTACATGTATATCGAAGAAAAGAACAGCAGCTCTTTCTTTTTTTGTCTTGTTTGATACGTAAATAACAACTGTTGGACAGATGAAATATTTTATTTTTGAAGCTTCTCCTCCTTTCGTTTTTTCTTCTTTTGTATTTGATCAAATCTGTCGAACTAGTTGCTATTGCACTTTAGTCAATATTTAATCACTAAGTCTAAGGTGTTATTTTTTTCTATGTCAATATCATAGTAGTAGTGACCAACAGATTGTTTGTCACAAATCTTCTAATCTCACAAGCGAGCCATACTGATCAAGTGTACAATATGTATATGTATAGAACAAACATAATCATTCGAATCGAATTTCCTCAATTCATCCATCTGTTCATATTTTAGCAGATGCCAACTTACATCACCATTTCTTCTTCTTTTATTTTCGTATCTAAGAAAACCCTAAAATATAATTATTAAATGTTCAACAACATGAATGTAACTATAGTTGCTTGAGGCATTGGCTGTTTGATGATCATAAGTGTCGAATAATAATGATTCTCACTTTAGCATAATAAACAAAAATCCTAGAATAAAAAAAAGAACAATAAAGACTGTCAATGAAAGATAAATCAAAAGAAAATATGTTTTGCCTATTTGAGAGCTGTGATAATTGTTCTTTGACTGAATACGTTGATCATTATAGAACATCGCTCTTATTAATGTAAATGTCCGAAACATGTGTGTATATAAAAATGGTAACTCCCATTTTCATTAACAACGACAAAACGATACAACATTTGATTTGACTTTTCTTATCAACTCGATACTATAGTACCTGCCACATTCATACATTGAAGATGGTAAGTAATAATTAAACACTCAAAATCGTGTCATGACTCTAACACGTCTTCTTTTTTTTTCTTCTTTTGTTTATTTATGTCTATGATGTCTGGCATTCTGTTAATTAAAGAAAAACTTCTTAGTTTTTGCTTAATAAACAATTCTACTACAAACCAGATTCGTTATTGTTTTTTTCTTAGGCCAACCCACAGATTAGTGATCATAATTAAAAAGTACGCACACATACAAAAAAATCGAACACTGAGAGTGTCAAACGAAGAAGATATATCATAAGATTCAGTTTGTGAATTCAACCGGAACTAAACTTGCGAGGGAACAACACAAGAAATGAACTACAAAGAACAATAATTTATATGTATTGTAGGAGGCATTCAGCGGAATTCCTCGTAAAGTTTTCTACTTTTTTTTCTTCTTCGGTGTAAAGCTATATATATATGGTTTATCATGCAACATAAAGAAAAGAACTATTGTACTCTATCAGTTGGTTGGTTGGTTTTTTTTTCGTATCATCATACTGCGTGTATGTGTGTTTGTGCTATACTCGATCGTTCGTTGCTTGGCTTTTTTCTTTTCTCTCCTGTTCTTCTTTCCGAGCCGGTTCGTCGACAAGCGACCGCCTAAAGAATGACGACATCCAATAGAAGAAAAGAAGTACACTATTTCTTTTCTTACAAGTAAGAGTGTTTTTTTTCTTGTTCTTCATCAAAGAGTACCTTCTCGTTTTCTCTCTTTCTCTCTCACTCTAGCTTCTCTTTACCTAATCTTGTTTGCAGATCCTCATCTTACTACATAATCAAAACAACATTTGATGAATTAAGGTGAGTATTAGTATGTGTATATAGATATATGTCAAAAAGAATAAAAATTGACTTCTGCAATTTATTTATTGTCACATCATAAATCACATTGGTTAATATTCGAGAAAAAAAGAAACTTTTCTTTATTATTTATTTTGAAAATATATGTTGTAAGGAAAAAAGAGAATGTTTGTTTTTCTCTAGTGATTCTCAATTTCTTCTTTTTTTCGTCTTATACGTTTCATTGTCAATAAGAAGCCGTTAGAATTAGTAATTGCAAATTCAAGTAGCTAGTCGATGGTCAAATGATTGGCTTCATATTGAGCTCGATTTATCATCTATATTTTCTCTCTATGCACGATTAAAACACCTTGTCTTGCCATCCTTAAGAAATACGTAGATAGTTTTTTTTACGCTTTTTACAGTAATATTCAAATCATGCGTCTTTATCTGTTTCTCCTCCTCCTCCTCCTCCTTCCCCTTCGTTTTCTCTGTAGCATGAAATGTGTCAAGCCAATACTCGATCTGTTCTGTTTTGCTTCTCCATGCATCATCAAACCATGAAATAGCCATGTCTATTGATACTCGTTTTCATCATTCGAAAAAAAGAGAAAAGAAAATCGGAGGTTTCTCTTCTTGTTGCTAGAAGAAAAGTATGATTCATAGATCTATTGAAGAAGTTCTAATTTTAATCGGATCGATGTTTTGAGTTCGACTAGGTTTCTTTTGTAGAGCTATTTACGTCTTGTCTAGTAAAAAAAAATCAATTTTCTATTCTTAAGCTATCTTTTACTTGCTGTTAAGCTTTTTCCGTTTATTTGAAGATTAGTAAAAGTTTTTAATCTTCTATTAGTACTTTAATGTCTTTATAAAAGAATAAACTTATTAATTTAGATGACGTTTGCTGCATGTGCTGCTTGCCATGAGCCAATCCACGACCAATGGATTTATGAAGTGTTAGACCGTCTTTGGCACGATCACTGTATACGTTGTGTCGATTGTGGACAATTGTTAACAGAGAAATGTTATACTCGCGATGGAAGACTGTATTGTCATCGAGATTTTTATCGGTATGAGCCAGGAACGGAAAACATCGATGAACACATATTTTAATTTTTTAATTTTAGACGCTTTTGGTGTCGTCGTTGTTCCGGCTGCTTACAAGATATTGGTCAAGGTGAATATTATCTAAGTGCGTGGGATCAATTTTATCATTGGGATTGCTACAAATGTTGTTTATGTTTGCGTAAAGTGAATACAGGCGAAGAAATACATTTAACACACGATAATCGTTTCATATGTAAAGAAGATTTTACTGCAAGAATGAAATGTAAAGAAGAACTCAACAATGATAATTCAGTAAAACATGAAAATGATTACGATAAAGAAAATTCATCGTTTAAATCTCAGCCGATACCGCCGTTAACATCAACACCGAATTCAAATTTAAGTTCATCCGATTGCTTAAAAGAAGAAGATCCAGATATGCAAATGTCCGAGTGTTCGCTAGATTGTAAAGATGACGATCAACTCTGTTTAGTAAATACGAATAATAATAATAATAAACATAATAATAATAATACTTCAAGTACTTGTTCATCATCATCATCTTCTTATCAACAGAAAAAGTCCAATGTTGACAATGCAGATAATGGAAATTCAAATGGACCAAAAAAACGTGGTCCTCGAACAACTATTAAAACGAAACAGCTCGAACAATTGAAATCTGCGTTTGCTGCAACACCTAAACCAACACGGCATATACGCGAAGAATTAGCACGTGAAACTGGTTTAGCCATGCGTGTTATTCAAGTATGGTTTCAAAATCGTCGTTCTAAAGAACGGCGTATTAAACAATCAATCACATGTGGTGGGTCACGTCGACATTATTATCGACGTATGACATCCGGTAGACCATTTGATGATAATGAAATGGTTTCTCATTCGGGCTTGAACTATTTACCAGGTATGCATTTTAAATTATTTATTTGAAAAGAAAAATACCGACCAGTTCTTTTTTGTTTTAGAAGGATTCCGAAATGATTTTATGTATCAAGGGCCACCAAACCAAAATTATAATGATTTCATTATGCAACAAGAACTACATCAAAGACTTAATTATGGACCAACTGGAGGTATGATTTAAAGTAAAATAAGCTATATGAAATATACGAATATGTGTTCGTTTTTTTCCCCAACTATTTAGATCTATCATATCCTATGCGTCATGAATTAAACAGCGGTTCATCAGCGACAGTACCGGATTCTTCGGGAGCTGATTCTGAAGATTTACAACAGCGTTTTAGTACAACACCACCTTTAAACTCACAGGTGGCCATAGCTGGAGGAAGTGCCTTTAACGATCATTCGTGGAATTAAATTTTCCTCTTTCTCTTTTCTTTTTTTTTATATAACAGTCGTTGCTTTTCTTTGTTTGCCTTTATTCAGCTTTTCTTTTCGTCTTTATCGTCGTGATCCTGATTTTTTTTTCGAAAAAGAATCTATGATGATTTCTTAACGTGATGTGACGATCTCATGCTGGGTAACGACGGAATTTCAGACAGCTGAATAAATGTGCACGAGCGGAAATGTCAACTTGAATGTGCGCGCACGTTTCTCTCGTCTTTGTTTCCTGTCAATTGGCAATTCCTATCTCTTCTATTTTTTTTGTCTTTGTATTAAACAAAAATACTAATCATCTACCCAGTTATTTTCACTATCATCACCTTCGAATGAAAGCAAAAGCAAAAGCAAAAGAGAGAGAGAGAGTTTATTTGCTCGATAGATTCATCAATATTGAATTCGTATAATAACTTGATGATGCCATGGAGAGAAGCAACTATCACGATGAGAGAATCTCAATTTACTTGGACAAATAAATGCATGCGGCATTATGTGATTGAAATATATGTTCAAAGGAAGCCTTTGCTTTATGTGCATAGTAGAAGAAAAAGAAAAAGAAAAAGTTTGATTAAGAAACCATAAGTATATATATATATATATATTGTTCGAGTGAGATGGTGTCACTCAATGATCTCAGTATAGAAAGTGAAAGTAAGACCACTGACTGGGCAAGTAAACAGTGATTACTTTTGCAATAGGTGTTTCTTAATTGGTTTTTCTCCTCAATGAAGATCAGAAAATGAAAAGACAAGTAGAGCGAATTGTTGATTTGAGTATATACTTAGCAAGCGTGTGATCAAAACGACAAAGAATACTTGTTGTTAATCACAAAAGGTGTTACATGTCACTCGTTTTTTTTTATTTTTTATAAATATGATTGGAGATTAGAACGGAAGGAAATTCATAAATATTGTTCAAGCTCTAAACACATGTCTCTCTTTTTTTGTCAATGTGTTAATACTTGTACATTATTTGTTTGATTACTCTCTGGATGTATGTTTTTCACAGTTGAAATCTAATTTCTATTGATTGTATTTACATGCAGTTAGGGGTCCATCATCGATGGAAAAGTGTATTTATTGTAAATGATATTTTCTCAAGATTAGCCTCCATGACAACGAAATTTTTTAAGACAAAGATAAAAAAACAACGTTTATCGGTGGATATGAAATCGACGAAGAAATTCATATAGCGAGAAATAAATTCATTTTGTTAACTAGATGCAACCGGCCAATCTCATTGAGTTCTGCTGGAGATTTTCCTACGCTTCATTGTGACAGGTTTTAGTAGAATATCTGGAGACTTTCCTAGCCGATTTTTCAACTGTGACTTTGAGGAATTCAATCGATAAGACTTGCATTCAGTAGAAAATGAAATTCTGCATTTACTTATGTTGATATTGGTTTTTTTTACATCCTGAATCTGAAAGCGAAAAGTGAAAGACATTTATTTCGTGTTTCAATCAAGAAATGGAACGCGCGCTTTTATTTCATAAAAGAAATTATACCTTTTTTTTAAATAGGTTAGTTACAACAATGATCCTATCGATATAAATTTAGAAAACAGTTAAAATAATCTTTAACTTATATAAATATACATGCATGCAAAGAATCACATTTTATTTCATATAACCCTCCTTCCAATTGAGAGAACATTGGTTTCTGTACATTTTCGCACTCGTTCAATGTCTTTTCACTAACCAGTAATGTTTAAGCATATGTATTCAAGTACATGTTGTTATTATTGAATGTTTTTTTCATTTCGATGTAGAACATATTCAAACTAGAGACTTTGGATTTCACTTACCAGATGCTAATGAATCAAATTTTCTCTTATCAATATAGAAATGGAATATGTATATACATATATTGAATTGTAGGATAAATTGTTCAGTTATTCGGTGGAGAAGAAACAGCATTTAGAGTTTTACTCTAACATTGGATAGTTAGCTTCATTTATTGAATTTCAAAAAGACATAAAGTCTTATGAATTATTTTTTTTGAATGAAATTAAATATCTTTCAAAGAATTAACTTGATTTGTCAAAAGTTTGTTCAATTAAAATAGCTTTATTTATTTCAGACATTTATTATTGCCAACTCACTGATACTGATGAGACAAAATCTTGAAAAGTGTGAATTCAACGGAACTCACTATTATGCATCTACTTCTATGAATTGATTATTTGATCTAAATGTATTGGGCGAGGTTAGCAAGACGCGAACAACGACTAACATTAGTTGCTTGCTTTTTTTTGTATTTTGATGACAGTTTTTTCTCTCCTACTTAAATATCTATTCATGATACTTATTCAATAGTTATGACTATTCATATAAGTAGCACATGGCTATGAATAGAGGTATCCAATGCTTACTTTTTTTTATATGGTTCGATGCATTTGCTATGCTCGTTAATCTTGAGAATATGAAAGCAAAAGAATATTTTTCGCACAATATGTGTCTTTGATCAGTCGGAAAGTAAACTCAAATCTATAAATATAACAATCTTTTGATGACAGTTTTTTCTCTCCTACTTAAATATCTATTCATGATACTTATTCAATAGTTATGACTATTCATATAAGTAGCACATGGCTATGAATAGAGGTATCCAATGCTTACTTTTTTATATGGTTCGATGCATTTGCTATGCTCGTTAATCTTGAGAATATGAAAGCAAAAGAATATTTTTCGCACAATATGTGTCTTTGATCAGTCGGAAAGTAAGCTCAAATCTATAAATATAACAATCTTGATGTGTACGGAAATAGTGAGTGTAAGTTGAATTGTTAGGTTTTTGCGGCTCCCCTGTCCCCCCCCCCCTTCCCATTACAGGCATAAAATATAAACAAACTAACACTTAGATACACTAATTATAAACTTTTTTGGTACAGATCGATTGCCTATGTTCACCACTACTCACATCGGTAATAAAAATCTAGTTTCACTAACTCGAAATCATTTTAATTAGGATTTAATCTCTGATTAATCATCAAAATCTGTCGTTTTTATTATTACAGTCCATAGTTACGGCAGTATTATATATTTTTATTATTACAGACGTTAGCAGCGAGTGTATGCTACCGCTGCAGAAGCTAGCAACTAGTTTATGCTACTATTACACTCGTTACTTCTACCCCCTACAATAAACAGATGAAGATTTTAATCTTTTTTTCTCACACAAATACCTTATTCTAGAACTTGAGTCCACTTTAGTGTATTTACAATTCGCAACTTTTCCATACACTGGAAAGCTTCTATCAAATTTTCGTTTATGAAAAAATGTATCAATTTCTCACCTGGTAATACGAAAAAATATAAATTTCTCAACAATATTAATAGCTATATCCTAACTACTGTTTAAACTATTATCATTCGCAATATTTCTCAATGAAGTCACTAAACACTTCAGCATACTGACATATTTCAAACAAAAAGCTTTTTATACGTTCTGTCTAGTAATATTTCCTGTTGATAGACCCAATAAACCTCGAATGTTAAAAAGGTTTTACTATCTTATTGTCGAACAAAATATGATCTCACTACACTGCAAAAATAAAACTTCTATTTAATCAGTATGTAACTGACCGAAATATGTGAGTTCCACATTTTAGCCTCAACGGGGCTGCGCTGAAAAGCTTTTGTTTGTTTTTCCCAAGAAAATTTGCCGGCCTACACATGTCCACGTCTGTGTTACTAAAGTTTATCTATGAGATGAATGAATTTCACAAAGATTGATAGTTACTAATACTACCTCGGCTAAATATCTTAGACTATTTGAGACAAGTGACCAACAAATAATCGTACCAAAAACTATACGATGATCTTCATACTGCTTCAAATAGCTTTTGTGATTATTTTGTCATTGGCTTACTTAAATCGACATTACCGGGTACATTTGCATATTATTACTGGTTTTGTTGCTAAAGCAATGTGCTCAGGAGTGTTTATTGCAGGTCGCAATGAAGGACTAAAAGAAAAAGATGATCTTCCTTCAGATCTTATGAAATATGCAACGGTTACTATTGATCACAAGGATTTATCAGCAAGCAGTTCTTTTTTCGGATTAGCTCACAGTAAAGCTATATATCGTCCGGGACTCGGTGCAACACTAATTCATGAATTAACAGAAAAAGAAATTCGTGCACAAAAATTCAATCTAACTTCACCACCTGATGTCAATCAAGATGATATCCCATGGCCAATGGGTGATAAAACAGATCATTATAGCATTCCGTCAAACATCAATCGAACACTATTACAAGACGCTATTAGTAGTTTGTTTATTGAGAAAGATCGAAAGAAATTGATTAACACACGAGCGGTAGTGGTCGTGTACGATGGAAAATTGATTGCTGAACAATATGCTCGAAGTTGGCCACGAACTTCGAAACATCTAGGTTGGAGTATGACCAAAAGTATTATTAGTGCACTTTTTGGCATTGTGGCGCAAGAGAAAAACCTTGATATCAATGGACCTGCTCCAGTATCTGAATGGAATGAAAGCGATGATCCTCGTCATTCAATAACAATTAAAGACTTATTACAGCAAACGAGTGGTTTGAATTTCGTAGAAGATTATACTTCGAGCAGCGATGCACTAAAAATGTTATATTTAACCAGCAACATGGCTAAAAATGCCGCTTCACATGCGTTAGGAGATAAACCAGGCACTCAATTTTCTTATTCTAGCGGGAATACGAATATATTGTCACGTATCATTCGTGATATAGTTGGTGAAAATGAATATCATTCTTTTCCTTATCGAAAATTGTTCTACAAGCTTGGTATGAATAGTTTTATTATGGAAGTCGATGCATCAGGAACTTTCGTTGGTTCATCATATTCGTACGGTACTGCTCGTGATTGGGCACGTTTTGGTCTTCTGTATTTAAGCAACGGACTGTATAACAACGAACAAATATTGTCGAAAGATTGGATCGAACAAACAATTAAATCTAGTGGTGCTAACCGAGGCTACAGATATGGATTTCAGTTTTGGTTAAATAACCCTGTGAGTGATGATTCATCTGAACGGCGATTTCCGAACGCACCGACAGATATGTATTATGCATCTGGCAATCTAGGACAAAACGTATTTATTATTCCATCGAAAAAATTAGCCATCGTTCGTCTGGGTGCAACAAAAACTCCCGGAAGCGACTATGGAGCAGATGACTTTTTAAAGACTGTAATTGCTTCAATTGAATAAGAAGAACAGTTTTTATTTGACTTGATACGCCTAGAATCGGAAAACTCATTTTATTTCATTCAAGCAAGCTGTCACTCCATTGAATCTAATTTGCCTAAGAGATTTTTTCAGTGAAGTGTTCTTTCTAGATGCTTTATGCCGAAAGAAAACTTATTCTGATAGGTCATTCCAAAACCACTTTTAATTTTTCGTCACTGTCAAATAGTATTACAAGTTGTCAGATCTATACGATAGAAACTATCTCTATATATTTCTCCACCTTGAATCATTCTCTCAGCGAACTTTCGAGATACATTTGAACATGTGACCTGGCACATGCGTGCAAGTAATCAGTCAAGCAAACTCACTGAGACAATGTCAACGTTAGAATTCAATTTAAAAAAGAGTGAATCATCTTCTTTTTATTTAGCTAATCAAATCTGAACAACATTTTCTCATTCATGATTTTAGTTTAAAAAAAACGTATGCCACATATTTCTATATATGAGTGGTATAAACAACTAGTTGTCACCCGCCTCTTCCTTGTTGAGAGACTTATATTAATAGTTATAATGGTGCAGATCATGTAGAATAATATAACTTCATGGTAATTTCCATATCAGCTGAATTATTTTAGTCGATGAATATTTTCAATGATTCCAAATTCATCGAAAGAATTTTGCAATGATGACAGTATTGGAATCGGTGAAAATAAACGAGTGTATCTGAACAAAATATCTACGTAAATGGTGAAGATATGTTACGCTTAAGGTTAACTTTGGTTGTTGAATCCGATTACTCCAGATACTATAGAATAGTTTTTGTATCTTATCTTACAATGAAACAATAACTTTCATCGGTGGCAGTACAGATGTGAGTAACCTCTATTTGCTAATAGAGGAAAGACTCGATGCTAGATATGGATTGGTTTATACTCATGCAATTACAAAAGGCAAGAAAAAAAAGCAAGCGATAATATAATTATTTTCTATTCACCCATATGTTCGTGTGGTGCGTTGAAATGTTTTAATAATATGATTTTAATTTTATTCTTCTTTTTCATATTTATTCGACTTCAGATGCTACAAATAATTAGATTTGAAATCAAACTGATTTTAAACTGGGTGCAAAGTCTGCAACAGTTCGTGCTACTTGATCGATATCAATGTCAAATCGATTAGCACTAATTATTAGCCACACTTTACTCCCACCTTCGTTTGTTATACAGATTTTGACATCGTGTTCTCTATCGAAATATTCGATTTTATCTTCTGCGCCAATTACTTTATTTATATCGTTACAGTCGATATAGTATCGCTTAGAAGGGAAACTAAGGATACTTCGTTTGAGGCTGCTTTTACGCCAATTAAAATCGGGCTTCATTGAGATCAGTGGTTTAAGACCTACGCGTGCCGCATCAAGTGATGGCATGCTGTATGCTGTAGCTTCATAGACCTGCCCATCCCAATAGATTAACACTGGTCCGTGGCGATCGATTGGTATATTATTGTCGGTACTTGATGACACTTGCACCGTATCAATATAACCCAAGTCTAGTTGCTTGACCTGTGACGTAGGTAGTGCTAGTTCACTGTATCCCATATCAACTTTGATATTCATCTTCATCATATGCACTTGGTCAGCAGCCAGCTCTCCAGATAATTTCTTTGAATGGTCCGCTCCGTTCACCAAACATATCTCCACCTCCAACCATGCCAGTTTTTTTCCATATTCTATGATTCAACATAAAAATAATTATATCTAAATAGGATTTCTATTTCGCTTCAGATCTTGTTTCGCGGTGTTATTCTACTGATGGTTTTTTGTAACATACCCAATGGATATGTTTTTGGGATTCTTTAAAATACACTTAATTAAACTTGCCATTTTTGTCATGAAATGAAACAATATACACACTGCTTAATTCAAAAGAACTTATGAAAACATTGTATATATTTCATTATATTTCGACCGTATTTTGATTAGGTTACGATGCATGTTTAACGAATACAAGGATAAAGTTTATCTTATTTTAGTGCCCATGATTTATAAAATTTATTTCGAGTCACATGCGAAGTATATAATGAAGCTCAAAAACATTTTGAAAGGAGATATTCAGCACAAATTTTAAGTCGAAATTTTGCGGTGACTTATCTCCTTTGTCTGTTTTTTAGAAGTAAGCAACTAGGCTTTCAGGCCATCTCTCTTTCCATTACAGATCATAGCCAACGAGGATAACAAGTGTCAGTGGTTTTTCAGAGCGCACTATAGATTGAAGGTGTGAACTATTTTGGAATATTCCGAAGTCTTTTTAATTTAAGTGGTTGAAATACGCTTGCCAATGTTTTGCATTGTGCAGTTTTTTTAATTCCTGCATAGAAAAAAATGATATTGTAAATGTCAGGATGATTCGTAATGATAGTTCGATTTGCCATAATCATTATATGATCAAAATCGAATTAATCAATTGAGCAACCTACAACATCGTGACATAATCGATACCAGCATTTTTGATATTATCGAGATGAATAGTAGTGCGAAAAGATCTGCTGTAGATTGACGGATATATAAAACAGGTTTATTTGACAGCTAAACCAATTGTTATATGAATGAAAATGTTACATTACGAAAAAAGAAATACGAGAACACGACGAACAAAGAGAAAAACAGCAAAACATAGGAGAGAATCTTTTGGAAATGCAGAAATAAACAATTCAGGTCGTTTTTCTGGCGATCGATTATCTAGAAGAACAGCTATGAACTATGAGAGATTTTCCGTAGAGTAAATTATTTTATTAAGCAACATAGTGAGTTTGATGAATAAATAAAAGTTCCACATTTCAGTTTCAAAGTTTTTTCGATTTTATTCATCACTTGTTTTTACATGACTTAAGATTATACTAAAATTAATTGCAAGAGACAAAGGATGAACTACAGAATTGACATTTTTGCAGTAAAAAATGAAAGTGAATCCATTCATTACAGCATGAAAAGTTATTTTGCCCATGATTATAAGGTTCTATAGTTTGACGAATGCGTTCTTAATCGACAAGAATAGATAGTGAATCTAAACAAAAGCATTCTTTGCCGTTCCATGTTATCATGAAGTTTTTTCTCTTCAGTAGAAAATCGTTCTTGTTGTGAATGTTGCACTTGCGGAGCTGTTCCGAAAAGTTGTAGAGTGATTCTCTTTTCGTTCTGTTTGAGAACGACCAGGATTGAATTTCATTCAAAAGAGATCGCTTTCTTCGACATTCTATAGTGGAACATCCAAAAATAAGTTCTTGAAAGTTATAGATACATTTCAGATAAGAAAAAATCATTCTTGGAATGAAACGAACTTATTCGCTATCGTTTTTAATTTTTCAAAATATACCTGTATAAATTTTCTATACATATATAAATTTATTTAAGAACAAATATGTTTACATATTTATAGCAGAGTTGGAACCGGTCCGGTCCGGCCGGTCCAAAACATTTTCCAAACCGGTGAAAACCGGCAAGTTTACAATATTTTTTTCACATAAAAAATGAATGGCAGGCAAAATTTCTTTGTAGTACCTGATAATTCGGAAAAGGCCTAGGATTTCTCGCCGAATAATATTTCAAATTAAATTCAATCTTTAGAAATAATGTTATGAAATAAATTAGACCCAGGAAATAAAACGTTGACTTTATTTTTCAACAATGAAACATTTTTTTTTCATGAAATTCAACGGTTACTTTGATAAAAGCATGAAAAATTGTTATTAATAGTTTTTGCAAGGAAAAAATGACAGATCTATAAAAAAATTTTCAACCGGTGATGACTTACCGGTTTAAACATTTCAACCGGACCGGTTCCAACTCTGACTCATAGATGATAAACTACAATCATTTTTAAATATGAATATATATTCTTTTGATATAAATATTTGTATAGATAAAATGAATACATCGTATCGAAATTAAATCTGTCGACGAAGTTTTCACTGCGTCACATAATTTTGTCGAAGTTGCAAGTTCATCGTAAGTGCTACACGAAGTTATAACTTCAACGAAAACACTTATCTAAATTGCTTCAGTTGGATTAAATACTAAATGACGATCAGTCAATTCAGGATACTAAAAATAATAGGTAAAATTAAGTTTATTGTATTTTCAACAACGTTTTATCGTTTTTTACAAATAAACATAGAAGAAAATATTCAGAAAAATCAAACATAATGTTTTTAATATAGTCTATTTGTTTATAGATCTACTCTGATGGTGCCTATGTTCGATGTTAATGAGAGAGATATCTAAAGTACTATTCTCTGCTTTAAACAATACAGTCGCATAATTAGAGAAATTATCATAATGTACTTTGATTCGAGATGATTTCTATTTTTTTCTCAAACTCATTTTTATTCGTTTGTTTTCTCGGGACATACATATTTTGTCATGAATAATTTGCGAGACTCGCTAATATAGGCGATGCAGTATTAAAAAATATTCGCTCGAACGCTAATGGAACTATTAAATTAGATCTAATACCATCTCATTTCAAATCTGCCAATGACACAATTAAGAAATCTTATCTAAAAAATCGTGGAATTCGTCATTAACTTTTTCATTTTCAAGATTCGAGATGGTAAAAATAACGTCATCAGAAAAAGTTATCGACTAGTACGTGTTTCAACAACTGTTTATGGGTTATGAACCATCGATATGATTAAAAGTTCAATCGATATCTTTTTTTAAGAATTAGTTTATAAATGTAACAGAGTTCTCATGGTGAAGAATTTCATTTTCATGACCACTGGAAAATGATTGAAAATTTTGATGAGTTGTTCGTCTCAAATGCACATTGTAAAATGTGTACGTATAAAAAAGAGGAAACTCCAGAACAATATCAGTTCTTAGAATGAAAAACTTTGTAATCTATTTTAATACCTAGCAGTCATCTTTCATTGTACTTTTCTTGTGTAAAATCTTTTCTAACAAATAATTCTTGATTTTCGTTTCTGGAGTTACTCTTGACAAGTCGTCATAACTGAGTCGATAATCATAAAAGGAAATTAAAGACTACTTGTTTGAACTGAGATAAAAATATTTAAATAAAAAAACTGCGGCTATTTCAAGGCTTTATGATTGGGTGTGGACCATTTAATTTAATGCGAGTTAACTAAAACCGTTAGCTAAAACGTTAACGTTAACCTTTAATATCAACGGTGAACGGTTTTGCTCAAAACGTTAATTCGTTAATATTAACGGTTAACGGTTTTAGTTAACATTAATTTTAAATTAGCGTAAACGTACCACCCGTATTTATGATTGTTCTTCTATCATTTTCCAAACATGGCAAGCGAACAATGAAATTAGAAAGAAATTTATCGTAGTTACTATTCAACATAGCTCTATTCGGAACAGTAGTGGAATCCGTCTATAAGTTAGCTTTTTTCGCAACCTGTGGCTGTAGATCTACCTGATTATCAATAAAGAGTCAAACAGGTGACTAAGCGTTATCGCGAAATAAGCCTCTTCGTGCGTATGGATACGAATGGATAAAGTTCTCTTAGTGATGAATTTTTACGATAACCGCTTTATCGTTATTTGAAAATTCAATGAGCTGATCAATAAGACGCACATCCTCATTCGCATCAACAGCTAGAAAGGCGAAATTCAGAAAAACCTGCTATCGATATGGTTCATAGGAATTTCCAATAGAACACGTCAAATTTTTAGTAACTTTTAAATGTTGTCAGCGTAGAGCGATCCTGCCATTTCACCAACTCTCGAAGAAATCGGGTCGCGGGCTTCGCACCACATTTCGTATGCGACTGAAACTCGGATACCATCTAGTTAATTTCGCGCTCTGTATGAATAACAAAACCCGTTATCTGCACAACATATAGGGTAATGGTAACTAGGAGTGTAAAAACTATGTTTTTTTAGCGGAATAACTTGTTTCAAAAGAACAACGACGCATCATATATATCTTCATTTCTGATTTTAAGAAAACTCATCCATGCTTGTCGAATTTTATTTACGCTTTTATCCGATTAGAACCTTTTACAAAGTACATCGAATTGCACTTCTTTTTGAATTCTGTTAAAATAAACCAGTAAAAAAAGAATACATACGTTATTCTAGATATTGGTAAGGTGATATCAAAAAGTGGCAACCAAAATCTAGGAAAAGCGGTACTTTTTGTCCAAGTCGCAAGTGTATAGGGTACAGTGAAATATTTTTAAAACAAACTATTGGTCTTAATGACCTGATTGTTAATATACTTCGTAGCTGACTATCACTACCTGCGCAGTACATATGAAATAAATAAGGAGGTTTTTCATTATTCACGTATAGACACAAGACGAAAACGGAAAAATACGTGTTTCCTTACTTATCGTGCACTGTGAGTATAGAAGCATAAATATTTATTTATATAAAACAAACAAAGAATAAATGTTCACAGTTAAAAGAAGTGTATTGTGATATTTAAATAAAGAATATGTATTTTTATAAATACAGAGGTTTGTTTTTTGAGTGTATAGCTATACCTAAATTTAAAAATATATGTAAGAAAAGATACGTCTGTATTTTTAAACATAGATAACACCTTTTAAACAAATACTATTTTTACTTTTACTTCTTAAAGATTATTAAAATTAAAATCTCACGCATAGTTGTTCCCATGTTAAGCATAAATCGAAAGAAACGGTTGACATAAAAGGCTGAATAAAAACTTTCATTGTCGATTGTGATATGTTTTTATCTAAATACTATTTTCACACTTGGTTTCAATCAAATAATTAGTCCAACAGATAAGATGCTAGATCATCGATTAAAGAATCTTCAGTTCGAACCTGTGGCAAAGCAACTGTTTTTTACATGAACAGTTGAAAACAAGTTCTTAGGAGAGGCATACATTTTACTGATTACTGTAAATGCGCACGATCAAGACCGCGTTTAAAAAAAAGGAAAACTTTTTAAAGAGCACATTACGCGGAGCATATCTTACTTTATTTACTTTTTCAGTCGATAGTAGTATTGGAAAATTGTATGTTTTTTATGTAAATGTGTGTGTCCAAATAAAATCACTTTACGATGCGAGAGAAAGTGCGTATATGTATGTGTGTGTGCGATTGAGATGACGTGTTGGCCTCGAATATATTTCGATATGTATTTTCTTGTTTATCTATCATTTCTTTCAGACTTGTGACGTCATTACAACGCGTTAACGGAATATATGGAGTCAATTAATTTTACTTTGATCATTAGTAATGCCAATGAACATACCTTGGCTAGTTATGGCAAGATCAATTCATCTGAAGTTCATCGAATTACATTAACAAACATGTCTTGGATACCAGGAAATATGTTTGTTTTGATTAATGAAACAATGCGACAACGTTTAAATTTAAATTTTTGTAAGACATTACCTTCACAACATTTACATCCGAGAATCAACAACATCATCCCGTCTGATGATCCCTATCGGTTATGTGAAAATGTTTATTTATCAGTTGATCTCGATACATACAGACTTCGATCAATTGCTTATCCTGTTCTTGTTCCTGATCTATCGGTTGATTTTATATTAGGTACACTATTTTTTTATGAGTTAAATCTAAAGTGGAGCGCGAGCTTAAAACGTCTAATCACTCGTAGTGAAGAGGAAGAAGAAGCTCGTCGGCAAACTTATCGAAGAATTTTATAAACTGAAAGTCAGATGAAGTTCAAAAATTTGTTTTGCTTTTCTTTCTTTTTGAGAAAATTCAATGTTTTGATCATATGAGTATTTTTGCTGACATTACTTCTACATAGCGAATACATGTTCAGTAAAGATAAGGTTAAAAAATCGAGAACTTAATTTTTTAAGTGTAATCGATAGTTACGTCATAAATAATCATAACTGATGCGAAAAATGTTTTTGTGTAAATTTCCTTTTTTTGTTTTGTGGAAAGGAATTCTACCGATCTTTGTATGTTTAGAAGAATGTATTATTTGAAAAGAGTATTAATTTCTTTTGTAACCCACCGGAATCCTCAAGCTCTGTTTTTGTGCTGAATTTTTGTTGTTGTTATTTAGCGTGTAAATGTTCGTTTTGTCAACTGTACCTGACCTAGTATGAATTAATCATTCATGTTTACTATACTATATTGAATCAAATAATAATAAGCAATTTCATCAACAATTAGATCCATAATAATTTAGTTAACCGATGAGACGAAAAGAAGTATCCATACACTTGACTTACTATTGAAGAGCATTGTAAGAGAATTTTGTTTAAACTGTATATTTTATTAATAGAAAAAAATACTGGTTGAAAACAAACTGTTGGCGAGCAACTTTTGCGTTAGTAAAATGAGCAACACAATAGAACTGCTCATGCTAAATGCTTCAGAAATGAAATAACAAAGTAGTTCGTATATTAACAATGACTACCAGGTTCTTTGACGACGTTTGACTAGCACCTAGAAGTAGTGGATGATCTGGCAAGAAAGAAAAGTTTTTCGGACTACATCAAAATCGTTAATCTCACAAAGGTCGATATGATGTGCATATATGTAAATTAGTGAATATGTTTTCCTATTCCAAACTGTAGAGTTGCTATCCAGTGTTCAAAATAACAAAATCTTATGGTGAAAATTGTGTGACTTAATCTAAAATTTACATTCAAGTGTGGCACAGTTTTGTTAAGAATACAGAGTTGATGATTTGCAGCATGCTTCAATCGAGGTTTTTCCTTAGAGTCTTGTAAAAACCATTGAATGATGTATATACATGAGAATATATATGAGGCGATGATTTTTTTTCACATAAAGCAAACGTTTTAAGTCATGATTCGAGTGCATACTTTGGTTTCTTCTCATCTTTATGAATTTATATCGAAATCTAATACGTAAGCTCTTTTATGTATACGCATAATTGCGTTTCTAGAATCAATCTTCCATAAATTCGAAATTGGTCTTAAATCATGCTTCATTTTTACTGAGAAAAGCAACATTTAATTCGATGTATTTTACCAACTAGAGAATTTGATAACTTCAAAAGCTATATACTATACGAAGAAAGGCTGAATCGTTTCTTATGCGATTCCACGTCGATACAGGAGTAACCTTTGCAAAAGTTTCATCCATATATACAATAGTGACAATTACAAATTGGTAACAAAAAGAAAAAAAGCTTTTACAAATTTTTAACATCCAGACTTCCATTGAGGCAATAGCCGAGTTAGTTTGAAACCTAGGGTTTTTACAGCTGGACTTAACATCGGAGTTTTAGAGCACTCAAAGATTATGTTTTTCCTTCTAATGATATCTTAATCTTACATAACCCGGATTGAGACTGCAGCTCCTTACAGCTGACAGATTTAGTAAGAGTTACAAAATGTACTCCCTAGCTAGCTGCATTCATGATTGAAGATGGCGCTAGGTTTCAGTTAGATTAAATAAAATTATCAAAAAATGACTGCGTATGAAATAATAATATTTTCGTTGTAGTGTCATTTTAAAACTAGAAAATATGATTTTAAAATATTCGAAGCCAATTCTATATAGTATTCGTTAGTTAAACTAACTAATAGATGATTTAAATCAAACAATAAATCCAAACCGCCACCCGTCTGCTTGCTTATTTGACAAATAGACAGTTTAAGTACGTTTTAACAACGCGACAGATGCCTTATTCATAAAATTATATTTTGTAGATCAATGTTTCCAACCCCAGATTTATCTCATTTTACTCGAAATGATTACAGTCAAATCTATGAACCGGACGCTGATTCATTTCTTCTTCTTGACGCTTTAGAATTAAAACTAAATGAAATTCTCGAACTTAAACCTCTTATTGTACTTGAATTTGGCTCTGGTTCAGGTATAGCAACAACATTTGTTGCTAAAAATTTTTGTTTAACACCATCTCTATTTTTTGCTATTGATATTAATCCATATGCATGCTATTCAACGAAAAGAACATTCGAACAAAATAATCTTCATCATAAACATTGTTTAAATATCGTTCAATGTAATTTAACTGATCCTTTAATTGAACGTTTATCATCAAAAGTTGATTTAATACTTTTTAATCCACCTTATGTTCCAACAGAAACGTCAGATGTTAAAGAAGTTATTGAAAGAACGTATGCAGGTGGTAAACAAGGTATTGAAGTCATAGAAAAAGCTATTGAACAAGCAAGTCGATTACTTTCTTCTAAAGGTTTATTTTATATGGTAGCACTTGAAGAAAATAATTTTGATACATTAAAAGAATTAGCTAATCAAGTCGGATTGAATATTGATATTATTCTCAAACGACGAACACTTATTGAAAGATTATTTGTTGTAGAATTTCAACGACAGTGAAATTGTTTTGTGTTTCTTGAATTTTTCATTCTAGATGATTGATACATTGTTTCATCGGGTTTTGTCGACTATACAATATCATCAATTTATTGCTGGTCTTTTCGGTGGAATTATTTCATCGATTGTTCTTCATCCATTTGATCTCATTAAAATACGATTTCAAGTTACAGAATCGAAATCAAATAAAAGTGATCGGCCATTACCCTATCGACCTTATTATAATAATTTCGTTGATGCATTTCGATCCATCTATCGCGAAAAGGGTCTTCAAGGTTTATATGAAGGCGTAACACCAAATGTTGTTGGCAATGGAATATCATGGGGTCTCTATTTATTTATTTATAATACCATCGTTGTCTTAAATAATGATGAAGATAAAATAAAAAGTTTAGCATTTTTATATCGTGTGATCTATTCAACAACAGCCGGTTTATTAACAATTATTTTAACAAATCCAATATGGGTTATCAAAACACGTATGTGTTTACAATATTCAAAAGGCAAATCATCGGCTACCTACGATGGTATGCTTGATGCATTTCGAAAAACGTATCAAAACGAAGGCATACAAGCATTTTATAAAGGTCTTACACCTGGTCTGTTTGGTATATTTCATGGTACAATACAATTTTCTTCGTACGAACAAATGAAAAGTTTTTACATGAACGCATTTGGAATAACATATTGTCCTACGCCAATTATTTTGACATTTTCGGCTCTATCAAAATTTATTGCTGCTACATCAACATATCCAACACAAGTTGTACGTACCCGTTTGCAAGATCAACATCAACATTATAATGGTGCAATAGATGCTATTAAGAAAACATACGAAGGAGAGGGTATTAGCGGATTTTTTAAAGGCGTTGTACCAGCACTTTATCGTGTTATACCAGCTAGTTGTATAACATTTGGTTCCTATGAATTTATTTTAAGAGAATTGAAAAGTATGACTACGTAATTGACATATTTTCTACGCACAAACATGACTATTTATAGTTTCGTTCTCATTACATAAGAGTTATATTGTTTTGTGGTTATTATATTTATAGTTAAACTTCTTTTTGTTCGTAATGATAAATCTATAAACATGGTGAATTAGTTAGAAAGAAATGAGCTCAACTATATGTATACGTAGCAGAGAAGAATGAAGACGGTATCGAAGTAATTGTTTATTTTGAATCGTTTTTATGTATCGAACTCTACTATGGTGTCTAGTAGATAGTTGGTGTAAAATCTCATTATTCAATATGATATAATCAATAAAATGATTTGATTTTGACATGTTCATATATGAGATCATCAGGCTACTGGTTTCTGCGATAAAATAATAAATGGATGCTTGAATTTGGCGCTAATTAAAATACATCAACTAAACAATCAAGTCACAAGCTAATTTCCAGAAAAGTATATATAATTAGACTTGCAAATTATCTCATCGCTGTTTTATCAAAAACAGTTCTTGACGAAATATTTTTGCTGTAATAGATTTAGGATTAGATTGAATGTTTCTATTTTAGATCTAAACTTATCTTATCAATTAAATAAATAGAATGCCTAAATCAAAAGAATTCGTTGACAATTCAGATTCTGAAGAACGAAAAAATTCCGGTAGCGAAGAAGAAAAACCCAAGGCATCAACATCGAAAAAGTCAAAAAATAAAATTACAACTAACAACGAAGATGTAAGTGATTTTCAAAGAAAAAAATTTACTTTATCGAACTGTTTTGAATAGCCACCAGCTAAACGAGCAAAACCAAATGATGATACCGTAGCTTCGATAGCTGGACCTAGTGGTGAACGACTTTATGAAGTAAATTATCTCGGGGCTTTCATATTAATCATTATATTTTAATAGCTTGGCAAATTACGTTATATATCAGTCAGCGAATTCAAAGGTAAATCATTGATCAATATTCGTGAATATTATGAAGATAAGGGCGTACATAAGCCTGGCAAAAAAGGTAAGATCTATTATTCTTTTTGTATGCACAACATGTTGTTGTAATTGCCATTATTTTCATGATAACATATTGCCTTTGTTATTTATATTTAGGCATAAGTTTATCTGTTGATCAATGGGAAAAATTGAAGTCAGTTATTAGCCAAATCGATAAAGATCTCAAATAATCGAACCAGTCATATGAACATTTCTGCAGATCAAATCAAAAATGCTCTTGTTATTATATTTTTTTATTTTATGTTGTATTTATTTTGTGAATTTCTGTAAACATTTACTTTTTCTCTTAACATATGAACCCTAATTTACTTTTTTTTGCAAAAGAGAAAAAGAAAATAAGCCAGAGAAAAAAAACAGGAAAAATTTCATTCTTTAGATGAAAGAATTCATTTGTTCAACGATTGAACGTAATGTTGTATTAAAATGCATTCGCGATCATAAAGTGAGTGAAGTGATAATTAATTGAAAACGAAATTATTTGTTTTTTTCCTTTCCCCATCTCAGCGATTGGATTGCCGCACGATCGATGAAACTCGTTCAGTTAATATTGATTTTCGTTCACATCCTGGCTGTGTTTCCGTTAGACTTGGTCAAACATGGTAAATTCCGGAGAACGCTATTGTTGAAGTTTTTTCAATGCTTGCTATTTAGTGTTATTGCGCAAGCATCATGCCGTATAACTAAACCGAAAGAATCGCGTGCATCGGAAGGAAATATTCGTATTCATATTGATATGTCGAAAATTCCATTAATGAATTTAGAAAATTGGAAGTTAGTTGAAAAGTTTTTATTTTGAATATAATAATTTTGTCTCAATAAAAGACATCAAGAATTTGTTCAAGAATTAAATGGTATTCTTGAACAGAATATTCGCCATTCGAATTGTGTTGATTTGGAATCATTGTGTATTAATTCAGGAGAATTAGTAATAGAATTACTAGATTAAATCTATGTTTGGATTGGTTATTTTCTGTTTTGAAGGTATGGGCTATTAAAATTGATATTACCGTACTAAATAATTGTGGGAACATTTTGGATTGTGCTAATATTGCAACACTATGTTCATTATATCACTTTCGGTTAGTTGATTGAGATTATTTTTAGTTCTATCTTTTATAAATGTGTTTTAAGTCTACCGGAAGTAACTGTACATGGATCAGATATTCGAGTGGTTTGTAAAGTTTTCTATATTAAATAGAACAACATCACATTTTATTTCGCTAGTATTCATCTATGGAACGTAGAGCTCGTCCGTTACGTATTCTGCATTTTCCGATCAATGTCTTATTCGCTTTCTTTGTGGATGGGTAAATCTTTTAGTTTCTTTGTTTAAATTCGATTAACTACTTATTTCTATATTAGACGATATACACTGATTGATCCCAGTTCGGATGAAGAACGACTTATGGATGGCTTCCTTTCTATTTCAATGAATCAACACAAGGAAATTTGCGGAATTCATATGGGTGGAAAATTGGGTTTAAAAAAGGAACAAGTTGACTTATGTAAAAAACTTGCTTTTAAGAAAATACTCGAATTAACTGATCGTATTCGACAAGTAGTAACTGATTATTATAAGTATGTCCTTTAATATTTATTTCTCAGTTTATATCTTCTGATTAATCGGGTGGAATGAAAGAAAATATTTAATACATATTGAATATACGGATATTAGCAGTTGTTCTGAGCTTCACTGAAAGCCACGTTGATAAAGCCATAGAGCATTTTGCATAGAACGTGAAAAGAAACTTTATATATTCTATTGTCTCTTACAGAAACAATGAACCAACTATACATACTCAACCATCGATTGTACGTATTGAAGATGGTGAGGATAGTAGTAGTGAAAGTGAAAGTGAAGATTCTGTTTTAATCAAAACCGACATGTCTCCATCACCAATGGAAACCAACGTTTCAGTAAGCAACCTTCAAGTTACTATAGATATTTCTATTTTTGTATTATAATTCATAGCTTTTACTTATGCCATCTCTTGATCGTTTATCATTAAGCGAAGATAATCCAACAATCACAGCTACGGTTGTCGATAAATCGACAAGTAAGCTAGAAAATGGTAAAAAATGACATTTCGAATAATATTTCCTTCTATTTATTCTCATTTTTGTTTTTAGACGACGAACAAGACAATGAATGATCTTAACAAGTCTCTAATAATTTCATTTTTTAAAGTTTTGTGATATGCACTTTATTTATCGACTTCGCTTCTTTTTCTTTTCTTGTAATATACAGTGTGCTTGTATGTTTGTTGTGTTAAAAAAACAGCATAAACTAGCATAGTCTTATTTTATTATTGTGTAGCAACATTGTACACAGACGACATCATATTTACAAGTTCCTCTATGTTGTTTAATCCTTCAAACTCGAATGTTCGGTACAAAAAACATTATTTCTCTTTACGACGCAAATAGAATAGTTGTTTTTTACCCAGGTCGATCAAAAGTGACATTATTTTAGGGTTTGGTTTTTCCTTAAGCAAATGGTCGTATACGGCAAGTCATTTTCAATCTGGGTACCATGAAAATCATGTTGAGAGCTCATAAATACTATTTTAGTGGTTGCCTAATTTTTTTAACAATTTGCAGCGAGTCAAACGTTAGATGATCTATGAGTGTGGATCAGCACTTTACTCTCGCCCAACAGCACTTATATCCACACCCTTTCAATCAAATGATCACGGAAAAACTGAATTTATTTATCTGAAATGAAATAGTCTACAAACTTCGAAGTTACCCTCAAGTTTGTGCGACTAGTATTATTTCAGATATTTACTTAATAGTTTTGAATGCATGTATTATCATTTCTCCATCGAAATCCGACATTGTATTGCGTTTCTGATCTTCGACTGTAGTGTCCGCACTGTCAATATGAATATCCACAAGTTCACCCGTCGCCTGCAAAGCTTTCCGAACTTTTGTTTCATCCAGCGACAAGCAAAAGAAATTTTCTGCATCAACATAATAAAATGATTCATTTCGAACCATAACAAGTAGAAGAAGACCACCTGGTTTTAGTAACCGAACAAGTTTTCCAATGGTTTCATTGAAAATTTCAATAGTTAAACAGGCAGCTTCCAAGCAAAAACTACTAAAAATAATGTCATGGTCGTCGCTTTTTCCGCTTAATATTGGGCAGTCGGGATCATTAACATCACATATCGATAAGCCTCCTCGAATAAGAGCATCCCGAAGACGCGATTCCCATTCGATACGTTTTTCCTTCGAAGTCCCGGCAATAGTAAGAATACTTTCGAAATAATTTGTCCAATCAAAAACAGTTGATTTCTGTTCAATCCAATCACTGACATAGGTAAGATTGGATTGAGCAGAATCACAAAATCGGATCGAATCGACATATTGAGCCAGAAGCAACGACGACGATAGATTTGGTCCGCCGCCAAACTCAAGCACTTTCTGATTGCCAAATCGGTTTCTTTCATCGTGCAAGATTTGAACAGTTTTTTCAAGAAAAAACGATGCAAGTGGTGCTTCATTTGGATTGTTATCAACACCGGGATATAAAGTTTGAAGATAAGAAATCGTATTGAAGCGACTTAAATGTAGTCGGTTGTATGCAATAGACAATTATCAGTGCTGTAATTACACATATTTAATGATAAATACAATAGAAAATGACAACGGGAAACGCTTAGTAATTTATAGACAGTACTCGCGTTTACTTATGAGAAGATCTTCAAAAGGACGAGAATGAAACACAAACAAATTAGTTTCACGTTTCAGACATGTGCATGCGTCATTTTTCGTTGTCTATAATATTTATTGCTATAGTGAAAAAAGAACGCTGTAAAAAAACGACTATACAAGACAAATAATGACTCATGTTCGAATTTAGATGAAAAGCAACAAATTTCCAATCGTTACTTATGGTTGCCTGTCACTGTTGCGACACGCTTCATATTTTGTTTTGTTTTTGGTCTTTGTTGATTGTAACCTTCGGGTGTGCTTCCAACGGATGTAAGTGTATATACGATATGACTCATGCCTTCAACGACGCCCACAACCATGGTCACACGAGGATATCCTAAGTCGGTTTAATAAAAAATCTTAACCAACAACGAAGACGTCTCTTTTATACAGCATTTGTTAGAGAAAATTTCAACTCTCTACAAATGATAAATAATTAAAATGGAAAAAATCGGATTTTAACGTTCACGAAAGGGGGGATACTTTAAACCTTTAATGAGATAAGCCAATAATGATAGATATAAGAACAGCACTAGTTAGATCGTTATGGATGGAATTCATTGTAAGTATTTTTGTTTTCTTCAATCGGTCGATTTTCATATTCCCACTGTTGGGTATAAATAAGTTGAAGAGTTTTTTCGATTGCAGCCGTCGTCTGATGTTTGTCTCCATAGATCATCAAACTATTTTCAAGAGCTGTGCATCCATGTTCAATGGCTTCTCCGAAAAGATTTAAACCCATGAGAGCCTCCGCTTTACTATGTTCACATGATACATAAGCAGCGTGATAAGGTTCACGAATCGAGTGCTTTAGAATAGAAGAGCATTCATCCAACTTCTTTAGAGCCTCTTTAAAATTCCGTTTCGCAATGTAAATAGTCGCAACATTGTTATGCGACTTGGCGTAATCGAGATGCAACGGTGCGAGATGCTTCATGCGTAAGCTGTGTGCTTGAAAATAGCTTGTTAGAGCATCTTCTAGCTGATTTAGTCTATGAAGAATGGCTCCAATGATGTCGTAGTCTTTGGCAACCTGTTCATAATCAGTGGGACACTTGTTGAGATCATTTCGTAGAGTTTCACGCATGCTAATCAAAGTATCTAAATTGTTATTTGAAACGGCCATATCCTTATGCACAGGTAAATGAAATGCGTTGAATTGTGTCAATTACGCATTTTCATGATGATGTTTCGTTCTGACGGTGAAAGAAAACCAACGAGAGAGAACACGATCAGAAAAACTAATCAGTTCTTCCCTCCTTATTTACTTCGCCATTTTGCTGGACATGTGTCCTCAAACAAAATTAAACAGTTGCGCCACAAAACTGTAGAGAAAGAGGGCGATATTCGTTGACTTTTTCTGGGCTAATCTGAAAATAAAGTCGCATGAATGGGAAAACGTCGTGATATTCACGCTTTTCGCAATGTACATCTGATTCAATAACAGTTATTCACAAAGGGTGTGGATGTGGGTGGGGTGTAAGTAGTCAATTAACCCACATCAACACTCCCACTTCCACCCATATCCCCACCCCACACCCGATAATCACTTTTTTACTGTCGTATGCGTATGACATAAAGGAAAAATTATTAGTCTTTTAGGTAGACCAATAGCAGGAAACGCGAAATTCCTACCCGACAAGTAAAGATTTGTTCGGAATGCTTATAAATAAGGGAAATATAATTGAACTAAAAACTATCCTGAAACCGGAAAGTCGAAAAAACTCTGAAAACCCGGAATTTTTTCGGACAGCTTGGAAGATCTGGCAACTCTGATATCACTGTCAATTTTTTAAAATCTTTACTTTTATAAGTGAGTTCAAGCTTCTTCTTAAATTTGTAATGAATCCGCTTTAGCTTTTTGCGTAATACCTCTAATTGAAATCAAAGTATTGTAGGGAAATCATAAACAGTTCTTTAGAATCTTCATCTTAAGAGCTTTCTATATGTATAATCAGAAAACACACTATCTTGTCTTGCCACCGAGTAAAGAACATTTTTCAGCGGCGTGGAAATGTAGTCTGCAAAAGAAAAATACCTCAATATTGTTTTATTTCTCTTGTATTCATTCGATTGGAGTTTCTTGATTTTGTTTTCATTAAATTCTTCATTCAACTATGTATGAACTGGGTAGAAAGCATCATGAAATTGTTTAAGATAGGGTGGGTGTTTCTTTGATCAAGCACAAAGTGGCTGACACAAGGGGGAAAGAGCGGCTCCTGGCTCATTGGATTCTCGCGGCTCGTCATGGATCCTGGCGGATTCTATGGATCCTAGTAGATTCTGGCGGATTCTGTGGATCCTAGTGGATTCTATGGATTCTACTGGATTCTACTGGATTCTACTGGATCCTGTTGGATTCCAGTGGATTCCTATGGTCTTAGTGGATATTTGAAGATATGTGAAGATCAGTATCTACTCCTTATCGCTGTCGCTTGCTTTTTTTAGTCGAAAATGATGGCTTATCCAGTTAGACAAAGCTGCTTTTTAAGGTTTTCTATTGTAGCTTCTTAGCATGATATTCGTCTTCGCAACATAAAGTTTCGTAATCATTAACATCCTGTAAAAGGTTATCCAACAACTCTTTTAGCTGTCAAGGGAAAGGTTAAAAATATAACTTGTAAATCACATGAAAACATGAAATTTGAATCTTTTTTCATAAGAATATGGGATAGAGTGATGAATTTATTAACTATGTAGTAAGTAGCAATAATCCATGTATTTTTTCACTTTTTGCAATAGCTAGCACTCCCTACTATATTTGAAACAAAACTTGTTCATAGCTGTCAGTTCATATATTTGAACCGATCGTTGTAAACCCAGTCATATTTATGTACTTGTTAGAACTTTGCAATTTAACATGATGAATTAATCAATACACAGACAAAGTCACCGGTAGAAACAAAATAATATTATTTTTCCAACAATATTGTCTATATTACAAAAAGGCTAAATATCTTTTTCAGGACTATTGTAACACATTCTCAGTCATAGAATAATATGAACAATGAATCCTTCAGCTCTTCTCTTTCTGTGTACAATAAAATCTGTAAGTTTTTTTCTAAGCATTTAGATTCAAGAAACGATAGATAGACCATTTAGATCTGTAAACAAAATGCATGGTCACTTTCGTAATTTTTTCAAAACTCGATCAAAGTCATATAGATCCGACATATATGAGTCTCGTTGTTTTCTTTAGCAACTGAAAATTGTTTAAAATATTGATATAAATTCACTAATCAAAATGGATCCTGGTGGATTCTATGGATTCTGGTGGATTCTATGGATCCTGGGGGATTCTATGGATCCTGGTGGAATCTACGGCTCCTGGTGGATTCTAGAATCCATCAGGAGCCACCAGGAGCCGCTTTTTCCCCCTTGGATAAAGACGTAGCTTCACTTTTCATTGATCCATCAATTGATCAATTCAATATTCTAATGGTCTTCAATTTTTCTAAACCATGTTCAACAGCTATTGTTCTTTATGAACTTTCTCATGATGTTCCTTCTATTTCATACTATGAAGATGAAAAAGAGGTACTTATTCTTCCTGAAACATATTTCTATGTGACAAACATTGAAGAACATGGTAACAGTGGATATCGAACTATCTACATGGAACTTTTCAATAAAGACGAAGAGGAAGCTGAAATTGCTCAAGATAGATGCAAAAGTTTCATGGGCTCTATTTTGGATTAGAATATTTCTTTCTGTGCATCGAATATCACAAGACTATCGACAATAGAATATTCTAATCGTTACGGATGCCTATTGCTTGCATTCGTATATCGATTTATTCTATTTTTTGTTGATACAATAGTTTTGAACACTCAAATCAAATAATCAGACATCAGCAAGATGCATGTAGTATCTTTTAGAATCTATTACATTTTTTCTGTTGTCGTCATATTCAAGTTATAACTTTTATTAAAACAGAATAAAAAACAAAATCGATATAATCAATTATCAATTCACTCTTTAATGTTTGATGTTGTATAGAAGTTGTTCATTGTAATAAATTGTGTTGATTACAACAAAGAGTTCATAATCCATCTAGTTTTTTTAGTTTTCGTTGAATAGGATATTTCTTCAGTTTTTCCTTGTTACATTCATATTTCTATTTATTGTCGCAAGCCATCTCAAATACAAGGTGTAGGGGTGACTGTAGTTGATTTCAACTCATACACACATTCTCAGCATACGTTTTTTTTTATTGATAATGATAGCTCCGTCTTTATTTTCTGATAAATAATTTCTATTTCAAACGCATGCTATCCTAATTACTACCTTAACAAGATGGCGTAACTAGAAATATACATATATCGATCAATGTAATTAGAAATATTTACACATCATGAATCTATATCAAATGAAAAATAATAAGACGAAAAAAGGACATTGTTAATTATTATCTACACTATCTTTAGCGAAGAAGTAATCATGAATAGATAGATTAGCGTCACATAGAAAACCATATTTTCAGTATTAATTTTAAAAAATTGAACATCCTGCATGGCTATTTGATTTTAATCTAGTTATGGACTGAAAAAACGTATGATTTTAAATGGAAACCGAAACATTGGAGCCTTTAGAATTATTTGCATGAAGATAGGTTCATACATAATGCTCAAGCCGCTTCCCTCTCCCAATCTCAAAATGGACCTATGCGCATATATTATCAGATGATTGACGCCACCTATCAGACTATCCACTGACAAAAGATGAGTTATGGCAAGTTTTGGTGTATCTGTACCGTGTTTTATTTCGCGAAATTCCCGCTTGAAATAAAAATTTCATCGATTCAATTTGTAGCACGTGAGCATATAAATCTTTGATACACAAGATTGAACAAATATCATTGAATATGTATCTAATACGCATGAATTGATTTTCATATTATTATTGCTGATTTATCAAACTTACAGACAAGATTAGATGTTGTACACATAATTGTGAGTTAAAATATTGGGAACTCTAAGTAGAAACTAGTAAAAATATATAAAATACCGTCAAAATCCAACTTTGGCATATTTTTATTATTGAATGTTACTCAAATATACTATCATAAGTCATTATTGACGTACAGACTCGTTTGAATTGAAATGTTATCGAGATTTATTAGAGATATTTGGTACTAGCAGTAAAACAAATGCTGATGATGTTCGATCATCTCCTTAGAAGAAGATATTTAACTAGGACGCTGGAATTCATCTGTGGGAATTCTAGCATCTTCATTAAATCCCTCTATCTTGTCTCCAAAATTAAGCCGACGTTTTTAGCTTAAAACACAATCTTAGACTATAGGAGTTCACATAATCTTTGTGATTTTGTTTTCTCTTATGCTCTATCTGAAATACTGTATTAATGAAAAGAATCTCCAGTACTAGTTAGTTTCTTATTTTATCTTTACATGGTAAAACGGGGTCGTTTAATGTGTGTCGCGCACACCCCACACTCCCATCCTCGAACAACCTCAGAAGGGATATATGCTAACACCCACACCTCCATGGAAACCACAATGCCAACAGATACTAATACGAGTATGAATCATTTCTGAAGATATTTTGTCGACGAGTAGTTTTAGATGTTCCCGCTCACAATGTTTATTGAAAAATAAATAAATTATATACTCTGAATCATCTTCTATAACTCAATAGGACGCTTTACAATGAATCATACATTTTTCTCTTACCGCTATGCTTTGCATAAAAATCATATTAAAAGATAAAACTTTAAAATCATATGCTAACAAGATCTGCCTTATTGCAGTTGTCGTGGTATATAACTTAAGGATTTCGAGATCTCATCAGTTCTGCGTACTCTCCATTTGCATACGGTTTCCAACTGAAAACCCAATGATGAGCGATCGCGAAAAAGTACATTTCAACACAGATCAAGATATTCGATAACAGAATTTTTTCTTGTTCAACTGTGAATCCGGTTGTTGAACCATTGCAATTGTTGTTAGTTGTCGGATCACATAGAGTATTTCGAAGGACCCCAATAGCTGCAAGACCACTCATAAGAACCGATTGCCAAAAGATAAAAAATACGAGAAGTTTTATCGCAATAAATTTTTCCAGTGATTTAAATGGCTTTAAATCTGTTTTCAGATTCATGTAGAATGCTACTAAAGCATACAGAGCTAACATTTGGCTAACATTAATAATAATTGTAATATATGGATAACCTACGGAAAAGCTCCATTGACCATTACCATAAACGGCTGCTAAATTTAAAACAACAGCTACAGCTGCACAGAATGGCGTTATCCATGAATATTGTAGCAGGCCTATCTTAAAATACCATACCCATTTTTTAGTTGCCATCGGTTTAAAACAATATTCGAGTGGAAATGGCAACTTAATGTACTCTTGTTTTACAATTGCGTCTTCTACACCTTGATGACCACCAAGATATTTTGTTAATAGAATTAGAAAGCAATAAATACCATAAGCTTCAAAACATTGTTGCACGAATTCCATGTAAATAGCTGATTGAAAATAGAGTAAAGCTAACCAAGACGTTGCACTATACACTGGTACTATAGCCAATATTCGCATGATACGTTTTTGAGAACCTTTGTCAGTTTTATAGACAAAATGTTGAATAATTTGAACTAGAGTCATTGCTGCTGAAACAATGGCAAAAATACCAGCAATAATGGCCATCAACTCTTGTTCATGAACAGGATCTTTGTACTTCTGCCATGCAGCTGGTTCACTCGCTACCCATATGATAATTAGAGAAATGGCACAAGCAAGAATAACAAATGTGCCCCATGTTATTTCATTTTTAAGAACGGCTAGTACTTTTTCACGGCAACTAAGTCTGCACCAGGGTCCACACATTTTTTGTTGCTAGCAATTAAAAAACGATCAAGATGATTGATTAATTAGTGTTTTGAGTAATGTTTAATGGAGAAACTGAACAATCATTAGGTGAAATATGTTTCAAGCAAAAGAAAACACAATAAGTACGCTTCCTAATCATGACAGTCAAACTTAATTTCCATCTCACGGCATCATCGTCGACAAAAAAAAAGCTGTTAGCGCAATCCCTCCGGGCTTAAAAATGTGAAACACGACATAATCACTGTAGAAAATTACATAGAGATGGTGTATTCAAGGGAGTTCGTTGTTGATTTTGTGAGACAGCTCGTTTGCCGCTACCGGCGATAATCTGCGCAAGGCTGGAACAGCATCTCTGATGGCCTGTGCTAGGTCTGAAGATTGTGTGGCACGCTGTGCGATGGGTATATTACCTGTCGGTAGCGGTTTGTGGGGGATGGGTACAAAATTTCTACCCTAAACACGCCAACACTCCTTTCAGGTCGTGTTTCACAAAAACACTGATTATAATGTTTATACCAATAAATTGTATATTAAAAAGTTTGCACGCTCTGTTCTAATAATAATATCCTTTACTTGCTCTGCTCTAACCCCTTTTTGGCATTTTGTCGTTTGTTCTTTCTTTCTCTCTAAATTGAAGAAAAGTGAAAAACTCTGTTTAACTAAGCGAAAAGAGGAAAGGAAAAAGAAAAACCGGCAGCTGATACGATATCGTAAGCTTCCTTATGTATCTTGAATGACGAGTAAATGGAGAGCATTAACAGCATGTGGTGATGTATGCCGGCACTTTGTGCTTTTACATGTCACGAATAATTTTATTGTTCGATGAGAATACAAAGGCTTAAGAAAACGATTTTTTAATATAAGGAGGCGTTTAATAGTCAGCCATCTTATAGAAAAAATCGGTCTGATATTGTTGTCATTTTCTTTTGAATCTCGTAATATTTCGAGCAATGATGAAATCTTAAATTTTCATACTCAATCCAAAAAAGAGATTAAACAAGAAAAATTAGGCGTTCCTATTAGACAAGTTTTGCAATTGAAAAATTGAAAAATCAAGAAACCCTATAAAACTATAGTTTAGCTCCTTCTTCAACGAAAAGCTGATGATTTAAGTTCAACATAACAATAATATCATTTTCTTTTAAATTATTTTTAATATATGAGGAAATAGGTTATCAATTCAAGCTTGATGCGATGATAACGATCATGCATCATGTTCTAGTACATTATCATTAACTTCTATTTCAACAGTGCCAAATTTATATCAACTAAGACAATTTTAAATGCTTCACCATTATTTACTTCTCGACCAAACATCTTTAACTCTGTAAGGTTTTCTCCTTCTCCATCGTTCGGTTTGCTGGCTTCATGTGATAGATGATTTTATCCTTAATCATGTATCAGTCTTGATATCAAAAATGCGTGTTATAGAAATCAATTAAATTTTTTTTGTTTTAACATCGACCTGCAGGCCGACTAAGACCAGACCACAGTCAATCAGTCAGTTTGCAGCACTGATTCTGAGTAATTTTCAGGCGTAGAAAATGTCAATTACTTAAAATTATGTATGATAGTTATATCACGACCACTATTTTTCAGTTTTCTCTCAGTCGACCAGCAATCTATGCATCATTACTTTTTTAGGTCGATTTAATTTACTTTGCTGTTTAATCTGATTCGTAACGACTGTTGAATATGCGCCGAGAAAATTTAATATTTTATCATGCGAGAGTAAGAGTCTCGTATGAAGCGTAAGATTTTGTTTTTTATACCAATAAAAGTTCACAAACCAACCACTTTCATAATAGTTTTCTTTCATTTCTCAATGCTGTGATAATTTAGGTGTTGGCTATTTATTGGTATTGCTCTGGATTTTTCATAGATATTGGTTGAAATCTAAGTAATAAACTTTCGATAAGATAGATTCTATTTTGCTTACGGTAAAAAAAAAACCGATAGGCATCGGCGTGCATATTTTTTAGTATATTAATCACATTATTTTTTACATAATTAGACTGAAGTTATAAAGCAGCATTATCTTGACTTCCAACGCTTGTGATTTCCTTTAGCTCCGAGATTATCTATTTTCATGGTGCTCAGGACTTGATTTATTAATGTTGAACAAAGTACTACTCGTGGTCATCGTTTTATACAATGATCCTATAGTTTCCTTATGATTGTTCAGATTATTCCGGCACGCTCGTTGAATCATATGGATAAATTAATAAGTAAAAAAAGAGTAATACAGATCCATTTAAGTACTTGCAAGAAAATACAACATAAATGAAAATACAAGTATGCAGAAAAATGAGCTACATTCGGATGACGATTATTACAATCTTGTTCTTTATTTCGCCTTCGTCTTATTATTACATTCTCATCCACAAATAATCCCCTTTTCTTTTAACATTAACACTCACTTAAATAGAATAGATGCGAGAAGAAGAACGGAATGATTGTAAACGTGATAGAATGAAACCGAGAGAAGAAGAGAGAACATGCTTATGACAGGAGAGAGATCTCCTGACATAACACTTCCCCCACCGGCAGAAAACATACCCAGAGAAAACGAAATGGAGAACGAAAGAAAATTCAGTAAAAAATAACAAACCGAATGAAAAGAAAAAACGAAAAAGAATGTAAGAAATGGTTAAACGAACTGGAAAGTGACGCAAATTGAAATTCAGCACATATAAGATAAAAAAAATGTAAGAATACAAATATCCATAAGTGAAGAAAAAAGAAAAAAATATAAAGAGATACAGTGGAAAGCGATGCACGTACTGAATCGTTCAATGCGGTACATCTAATCCAATGATCTGTTCCATTTATGCAGGGAGGAATATCATCCACTTGAGGTCTGTTATTGTCTTTGCTCATTAGGGTACCGCTAAAGTTCTAAACCAGCCAAAATAATTTATGCCAGGAAGTAACACATTATTACCAAATTGTGGAGTATGTTTATCATCGTAAAAACTTAAACAAGAGCCGAGATAACCAAATAAAATACTAACAAATAAAATAGTAATTAAAATGATACCGATTGAAACTAATGGACGAATATTTGATTGAAATGAATATTTTAAAGATGTTGTAATTGATTTTAATTGAAAGATAATAGTATTATTCTGACTAGATTCAGAATAAAAATCAGTAGTGCACTGTTGTTTTGCTATCTCATCGGTGAATAATTGATTCTGCTTTAGTAACGTTTTCTGCTTAGCTAAACTTTGTTCCAATAACAATATTATTTCATTTGATTGTTGAGTGATTGATGACGAGACATGTTCAAAAGAAGAGTGCACTATTTGTAGCGAGTCTTCTACAGCGCTGAATGCTAATTCTATTGACATTATTTCTTGCTCAGATGTACAAAATTGATTGTGCTGTGGCAATTCATCTTGTATGAACCATATTTCTTCGCCTTGAGGCCACTCAATAGCAACATATTGACTAATAGGTTCCATTACAGTCATACCGAATGAAATATCGTGATTAGATCCTAGTAATTCATTTTTAAGTTTCTCATTTGCTATATAATCAAGTACATGTTGCGAGTGAAGAAGGCGCTGATTAAATAAAAATTGTTCCTAAAACGGACTATCTTCTGCTGTATATATATATAGCATCGGGTTCAATTATAGCAGTATTCCAAAGCATGTCAGCCGGCGCAACTTTAACATTCTTGGGGTGAATTTCAATAATATAGGCGATATGAACACGTCCGAAAATATTTGCGATGACAAGTTGTCCCAAAGAAGGATTAGAAACATTCCAGTAAAAGAACTCATCAAGACACCATTTGAGGTTGAAACGAGCACGTTCTTGTCGAACATAATATTCTATTGTTTCGTCCGTGGATTGGACGTTTTGAGATCTGATTTGGTTTCGTAATTTTTCGCCCCCATTCGACGGCGGTTGAGGAGATAAAGGTAACTTATGTCGTATCCAAAGAGGAGCGCTTGTAATTTCGCGAGGATACATTAATAACAACTGATACTCTTACTTCATCAATAATAATAACTATAATAATACTAATAATATTGACGACGGGCCCACCACTGTGATGGTGATTTGACAATGATACCGGCTAGTGCGCCATTGGTTACAATCTTCTCCTTTATTTCGCCTTCTTATTATTATTACATTCTCATCCACAAATAATCCCCTTTTCTTTTAACATTAACACTCACTTAAATACGTAGAATAGATACGAGAAGAAGAACGGAATGATTGTAAACGTGATAGAATGAAACCGAGAGAAGAAGAGAGAACATACTTATGGCAGGACAGATATGTCCTGACATAACATATACGTTTAACTAAATAATTTTGTTGTAGGTAAGTATAATTTTTTAAATCTCTATCCATATTCTCCAATGATGGTAATAGAATCAGTATTGATGATTGTGTCTGTTTATTCAATTCCATATTGCATTGATCTAATTGATCATCAATCATAGCTAATTGTGTCATGATATATTCACATAGATCTGATTGATCGGTCTTGATCGGTTCATACAATGAACGCTTGCAAAATAAATAAATAAATGAAAAATTGATTTACATTTGATAATTCTTTTTTATAAGAACTTACAGGTCAAATATTTTCTTTTAATCCAAGATTTAAATAGGTTTGCCGTAAACGTTGATCAAACTCGAGACGATACTAACGATCCAATAATTGTAGACGTAAATGAACAAAGATTTGTTCATCCTTTTTATTCAATGAACGATTAAATTCTCGACGTAATGCTTGAAAGAGCAAATGTGGTGAATGAGTTAAATAAGCTGGTAATGTACATAGATACAAGAGAAAAAAGACAGTCGTTGCGCGTTTCGACCTTGCTTAAGGGTCTCATTAGACAGCTTCGATATTATTATATATGCAATCTGTTCAGATGATCCTAAGATCATAAATTAGACATGCAGGATGTGTTTTTAGTAGCAACCATGACGCGTTTCGTCCCTGTTAAGGGGCTCTTCAGGTAGCTGTATTTTTTTGGAAGTATCCGAGTGATTCGAAAATGAGGATAATAAGTAATTCGTCTTGCATTCGTATGCTTTTCCGCATTTCGCGTGACTATTTCCCCTTTTCCCTCTACTACCAGTATCGCAAGAACATGTATTAGAAGAAAAATTCCGTGTAGGTCTTCGGTTGGTGCATCGCTGTTCCTTCGTTTCTGCGCATAATCTGTTAAAAGTCACTTCTGAACAGCCCTTACAATTTTATGTTAAAAGATATATTCAACGCAGATTGAAAACCATGTTAATAACTGATCTTGGATCTTCTGCCTTCTATGAAGATATATTTGGTTGGGATAATTTTTATAAAAGGAAAAACGATCACCTTGGTCGTTTTTTTCGCACACGTTGTGTGCGGCAATTGAAAGATCGACACAAGTCATTCCTTTTAACGTGGTTGGCTTTTATTGATGCGAATTAATATCATAGAAAGATACATAAATGTAATGCTTTACGCAAATTTCTTCTTCCTTTTTTCTCTCTCGTTTGCTCTTTTAGTTTGTCCTTCTTTTTTTCTAGCTGTTCGCTGCACTCACGTATCTTCGCTGCCGCTTATCATCAGTACTTCTCTCTTTTCTTTTTTCACCTTTTTAATAGATTTTTCATTTATTTACTCTCCAAATATCCCTACAAGCGAAAATTGGTACGCAGCATAATATATTGTTGGCACAAATTGTAACGCGTTGCTTAGAATGATGTAGCTTTTCGCTTTATACATCTATATTTCTCTTTTTCTTATGTAAGCACTTCCGAGTGTTACATTTACGAGCATAATAAAAAAAATCCTATTAACCATTTCTCTTCAAGAACTTTCTCGTGCTATATAGTTTGTTATTTTGTTTTGTTGTTTCATATATTAACGATTTCTCTTCAAAAACTTTTCACGCTGTAGTTTGTTATTTTTCTTTTCGTCTGATGCTAGTCATTACCTATCTCTAGGGATGCAACGGTGACGACCAAAAACCGTTTCACCGTCACCGTTTTACCGCTTGAGACCGGTGAAGCGGTGGAGCGGTGCACCGTTGTACCGGGCCCCGGTGGGAGCGGTGAAACTGTGGACCGGGCCCTGGTGGGAGCGGTGAAACGGTGGACCGGGCCCTGGTGGGAGCGGTGGAACGGTGAACGATTAATCGTCATTGTTGCATCCCTACCTATCTCTCGATTTCATTATTATTTCTATCTTTCCAAAAATGTGGATAGAACACATTTTTTTTGTCCAATAAGGGAATATGTTACAGTGTGTTCTACTGTAACGTATATCTCGATTCTATCTATTCTCTTTTCTTGTCTTTTCCTTTCTCTCTCAGTTTTCCTCTATTTTATTGCCTCTGCTTTCGTGTGCGTATATAAACATGTGTTTTCTAAAAGAATAAACAGAGAGATAATAAAACACACATGTTCAAAGTGTTCGTCGCTCTTCGTGAGTGAGAACGCTAACAAATATTTTATTGTAGAAGAAATTAAAGTTCTTTAAATTTATTTTTGAATTTATTAATTGTTTTGTAAACGTAAATGGATCAGTCCTAAGTTTAAATTTCGTTAACTCAGAATAAATTTTGTTTAATACAAATAGAAAATTTAATACTTCAGACATACGTAAGTATAGCTCATTCGGATATTTACTACTGCGAAACTACAAGTTTATCTGATCGAATTCATTCTATGGTAGTAAAAGAAACGAATTAGAACGTGTTCTCGTCCGTGCTTTTTTCCATGGGTTGTAATTGTACAAATATCTTGCCGTATTTATCCAGCAAAATCAAAGGATCATCAAAAGGCACTGACGCAAGGAACAACAACAGTAATACCAACACACATTATGCTTGATCTCAATGGTGATTTGTCACACATCACGGAAGATGAATTAATTGAAATATTAAAATCAAAATTTAATCGAGAAGAACCAACATTAACATTGCCAGATAATGAAGCCCTTATATTTGCAATTAGTACAACGCAAAAAGAAATGAACGAATTCAACTCAACCGAAGAAAAAATGCAACAACAACAACACCTATAAAATCCAAGCGTTGAGGAAGAAAAAGAATGTGGGTGGACTTGTTTAGTAGATGTTGTTACCAAAGCACACGTACACCCTAGAGTGTCGCATTATCATGTGCTGGTTAGCGACATCTTATATGATACAAAGGAATCTAAGGAATAAGGAAAGAGAATAGAGAGAATGCATCTGTTGATAATGGTGTCGGACTAGAAGAAAAAAGCTACAATTCAGTGTTTTTAATATCAGCTATCCTAAGGAAAATCAAAATAGATAAGGTACTTACGATTTTGAAAAAGTACTGTGTTTTATACTTTATTGGAAAAAACGCAATACTTTAATATTAGTCTGTGAAGTAAAAAATACTTCGCTTGTTTGTTACGCTGTTATCTATAAGTTAATTATCTTCATCTTGTGTAATTACTCTAACTGTAGATGAAGCTGACCAACGTGTTTTCTTATGGGCCTATCAAATTCATAAGCGAAATTTTAATTTCTATTAGTTCATTTAGATTATAAACCTTTTTTGCACTAATATCCTCTTCAATTATTCTTACTTGGTATTTATTACTAATATGATGTATATTAATGCAGTTAATTGGTTTGTTTAGTTCATAATAGGACTTTGCGTAGATAGGATCACTATAATTTTTTCCTATTATTATTTTGTATACTATATAACACTGATTTTTATTTTCTTTGACTGTCAATGACTTTAAAATCATTCAGATAAATAAATGATATGCTTCGTTCGGGAATCGAACTCATGCTAAGATTACTAGTTATCCGGAACAATACTCTAACCATTGAGCTATTGAAGCACGGCGAACACCTCGTTTATTTTCGGAATGATATTAAAATCATTGAAAGTATTGTATAGATAGCCACTTAGTGTAAAATATTTAGATAGCGTATAGACTGTTAAGTCGTTCCTAAAGTCAAGATTATAAGTTAACCACAGTCCTGTGCAATCTATATATTCTATTCGCCTTTGTTTTAATTCTGTATAAAAAAAACTATTACGAAAACAGTCGGATGGTTCTTAATTTGATTAGAAATATAAATATTCTCTTTAAAAAAAAATGTGAAGAGCATGATATGCTTTTGTGATTTTCTTCAAACAGTTTTCGATGTGTTTACCCCACCCTGATTTTGTTGTTATATGAACTCCTAGATTCTTAAAAATTTTAACAAAACTAATCTTAAAATCTTTAGATTTTATTTCAGGATAAGATTCACTCATTTCTATTTGTCTCTTGTTAATGAGAATAGATTATGACAGACAAGACACGCGAAAATGCAACAAAGCTCTACCCACCTCAACTTTTACCTACATCACAGCAGAAAAAAGTCTTCGCGAGTAGTCTTATCCAATCTGCAGATGAGTTGATCAAAGAGATTAACACGGCATCAGATAACATTAGACTTAGTCGCGATAAAGCTCTTGCAACAACGAAAGAATGGCAACGAAAACAACTAGAAAGTATCGAGCAACGCTACTTGAATCATTGCAACGACATCGAAGAACGCTTTAAACGACTGATGTCGCTCGAGCAAGATGTACGAACTCGCTTATCGACTGAAATTGATGAACCACTCGTCAATGGTAATCTTACTGATGAAACAGCTGTCGTTGTACAGAAGACGATCGATTCTGTTCGTCAGGATGTATGGCAATTAAGATGGAATGCTGTTACCGCAAAACTGAAAGTGAATTTCATGTCCATTCACATTGCGTTTGCCTGAATGCGAAATTCGTTGCCTTTTTAGGTACCAAAAGCTGAAGAAACTGCTGATCCTCCCGATAAACACCAGGGTTTCTCCAAGGTCTTTGAGCAAGCAGCCAAAGATTGCAATAAACAGAAAATTATTTGGGTTGGTGGATGGGCAAAAGAAGCCCAGAACTACAAGATTATTACACCGTCGGGTCTCAACAGCAAAAAAGCCAAAGGTATGATTATTTCATGCCCACGAGAAAAATCGCTAGCTGACAATGTACTACATATATAAGATGAGTTGATCTATGCAAGGATTTTGAGCAAACGGGTGCTGATCATGAGTAGTGCTGTTAACTAAATGTTTGTGTTTTTAGTAAAAGCAAAAAAAATGTTGTACCGAAATACTCTACCATGATCAGAACAATTCAAAAGGCGAAAAAACTCGTCGATCTATTCTCGTCTGAGAAGTCGGAAGCTGTGATTCTTGCCTATTTGAGGGTAATTATTCTGGCTTCTCGGCTTTATATTCATCTGATTTTGTTTCAGAACTTCTTACAAACCACAGAAAGAAAGGAAAATATCGTTTTGGAGCAAATTGCTACTGTAGTTCTTTCATTGCTGATCGCCGGAAATGAACAGGAGCTTCAATCGATGGTAACGCGTTACGTGTCGATAGTGAAATATTGCAGTGATCAACATATCAGCGGTGATTTCATGGTTCTGGTAGGGATTCAAGTATTCATTGCCACTCATGAAACATTCGATGCCGGTAAGTAGCCCACGTGGAAAAAACCGAACATGATGAATATTGGAATCCAAATGCCGTTCTATCATTTTCGAATGAATTCCGTAAAGAACATTCAATGTTTGCACAGTGTAGACATGCACCGAAACCATTTATGATAAAATTAATGGTTTCCGCATAGGCCTATTCGCATAGGAAACAAATGCGTATCAATGAAATTTATTTTGTTTTAGCAACTGCAGTTCCAGATCTCCTGCGCATTCTGGCAGACAGACAATGTATCAGAAGTCTGACTCTGTTCAATTGGTATGAGCATGGGACACGCGGCAAACAATATATCGGTTATGAACTGGCGCGTCAAGCAGCATTCTCCTATATAAACGAGACAGCTGAGTCTTAAAAACCGATTCAGCACTAACTCTGCTTCTGATCCTTCTCCTGTAAAAAAAAATAGTTCTTTAAACTGTCTTCGCATTCATGAACAATATTTCTTCGTTTTTCTATTTGATCGGTCTTAGAAATAAACCAACACTGTAATTTTTTTTAAACTCTATTTTGTAGAAAATCAACTTTAAATAAGCTACAGCAGTTTCAAACTTTTATGATTCATTCATCGAATTTCTATTATTTAGAAAATGCCTGATTTTCCAAACAATAGAAATTCAATTTAATTTACTGCATAAAATCCAAACTTGAATACCAATATTTTATTTTCAAGAAAGTAGAAATTCATTACTGAATTCATATAGGTATTCTATTTTTTACAGTGAAGATGATCGTACGTACTGAGTCCAAGACTAGCCAGAAAATTATTTTGTCCAATTAATGAACAGTTTAGTTGTGATCTAAACCGAAATCGGGTTTAACTCAAGCACAATTAATCGAATTTTGTAGGGTGAGGGGCGAGTCAAGCTTACTTTTTTTCCGAATTTCGACCCTGTTTAAGGGTCTCATCCGATGGTTGTGACTCTACTTTACTTGTTCCATAATCTCAGTTTTCAACATCATCATAAAAATAGGGCAATGATCTATATTGAGTATCTAAAGATTATATAGAATCAATTGTATTACCGATAAATATATAGTATGTAGCAGAGTTGAATTTAATTATTATATAGGGAGTCGATTAATTGCTCGCAGAAACAGATGCTCGTTTGGTCATTTTCTCGTGTATAGAATGGTCATTTAGTTGTCAGTGATAAAATTCCGAACTAAATTGAAAGAACTAATATTTCACACGAATTGAATGATTGATGATTGTTATCTTTATACGTGCGTGAGTGGATGTGGCTGTTTCAGTGTCGGTGTGCACTGAAAAAAATCTTGCATTACGAAAATCATTTTTTTAGTGTCATATAGTACTACAAAACTGTGAAAAACGTTTCCTAGATGCTTGACAAGTTGTTGCAAGAGTTTCGTAGTATGATCTGGAGCCTGCAAAAAATATGAGAGCTTCGCAGTATTATACGAAACCTTTACGAAAATTTCCTGTGTTTTTGCTAAATCTTGTTAAAGATTTCGTACAATACTGCGAAACACTTACAACGGCTTTTCAAGCATCTGAGAAAAGTTTTTGATGGGTTTCGAATTCGTATCAAATCACCAAACCATTTTTAGTACAAAAGGGTTTCGTACCACAAGTTTTTGTTTTTGCTTTGGGATGTGGGTTAGATGGTTTCCTTATTTAACCTACACTCACGATACAATAAAAGTCATTACGAAACAGTAACAAAATCAGTCTTAACCTGTGCACTCTTCAAACTCTTGTGGCACTGTCAAAAAACAAGCCCCTGCGAGAAAAAGAGTATTTTGTTCAATGATGAAGTTGTTTATTGGTCTAAAATTTTTTGATAGATACAACCGATTCACTTTGCAGTACTCATCGATTTTTTTGTTCGTGTCACAAGATGTGCCTTTCGTATTGATTAAGGGATCAATGCGCAAAACTAAAATGTTTCGTGTTTCTTCTCACTAACCGGAGGTATTTTAGTGTAGATTTTTTTTTAGAAAGATTCATATCCGGAAGATAATCGATTTTTTGTAATAAAATGGAATATTCATCTAAAACTTATGTAAATTTTATTTGCTTCGATTTGTAGTTGTTATTTACTGTGCATTTGTTTTTGTAAGGTCAAAGGAAGTAGCATATAACGACAAAGGAATAGCAACACTATGCAATACGTTGCAACACGCTAGTTTTATTCCTACATCGGTTGATCTGTGTGGACTTCTAAAGGTTATGTGACTGTTTGACATCAAAAACTTCAATCTCAATATGATTAGGAATATAATATAGATGCAACTGTAGTGCATTATTCGATATTTTAACAGTTGCAAAAAGGATACATAAGCATGACATTCAAACTTCTGGCGCTTATTGTTTTGGTCACGATTGTCGAATCGGTCAGTACAGTTGGTATTTTTGAGCAATGTGCTGGTGCACCATTGAATCCTACATTTCAAAGATGTGATCCAGGCTTAGTTTGCTACGCAAGATCTCCCTTTTATGCAAATGTGAGTTATATTACATAGCAAGATGTTTAATTTTATTTGATTTTCTAGTGTCAACTACCCAATAACTGTCCTTCATGTAAGTAGTCGCTGCTGTTTTTATTGCTTACATACCATGTACTATTGTAAACATAGCCTGGGCATGTACGGTTGTCGAGAGTGCATCAACCGTTATTTCAACTCCGAGAACCATTCTTGCCAATCAACCATGCAATACTCAAAGCTATACAGTATGTGCATTTGGAACAACCTGTTTGCAACGGACTCCTACCGAGTCTGAATGTCGCTCTCAGTGTCAAGCTGGATGGGAATGTGATAGAGCAGTTGCTAAGGAGTTCGAACAGTGCGGAGGTACGATAAGCTCAATATTTCATATCTTAGATGTATGCAATTAAACTTTCTTGCTCTACATAGGTGAAGGATATTTTGGTGTGACTCGTTGTGCAGCTGGTCTTAATTGTTACACTCGTAGTAGATGGTATGCTCACTGCGCAGTGAGATGCCCTGGCAGTAACTGGTCCTGTTAACGTATTTTTTCCATTTAAAAGTCACCAGACAAAAGAAAATGAACATATAATATTCATCATATGTGTTCCACAAGATATATTGATATAAAAATCTTTTCGAAATACATTTTCACCGTCTTTTTCTTTTCTTGATGTGGATTATTTTTCTCGAACTGCGTAGCAAAATAGATAAGAAGAATCGTAGGCGAAGATTGTTCTTTCAACGTCAAAATAGCGTGCCCTTTGAATATTTTTGTGCCTATAGATGATAAATCATTGATTCATTTACAGACATCGTGTAACGAAAAATACAAACTAATCTCATTGAAAATATCAGTTGTCATGAATCAAAAAGATACGAGATATTCATCTTTCTTCTATTCGGTGTAAGTGTGTGAGTTTGCATTATACATCCGCGCGTATCTTCATTAATCCACAGTCCACATCTACACGATTGTCAAAACCTCTAGATATTCCCATCGGTTATGTTAGTTTGCTCTTGATGGCGTAGGTGTGGAGTGTAAGCATTCCCATTAAGAACAGAAACGCCCACACTCATTGGTCTCCATTAACCTTTGTTATGTCATGGCCTATTCCATTTTCATCGCTGCTTTTGCCTCTCTATAGACCGTGAAGTACAGCAAGGCGAATACAGCATATATTTATTTTGGATATCTTACATTTGTAAAGAAAACACGCAAAGCAGTAGTTTTATTTTCTACAGTCTGTATTACTTCACGAATACCACGAGATATTGCTCGACAAGAAAAATGTCAACATACAATTATTCATCGGCAGTTGGAGGTATACACCAAGAAAAATGCCAATTGGTACTGATTGATATTGATAACTACTTATATATGAGTGCGTTTAAGAGGAAGAAAAGAAATCAAATTGCATCACTAGGTATTAAATTGCTTCTAATAACTGCTGGAAGAATAGAATAAATAATAATTATCTTCAAAGCACAAGCATTTTATTGTTAAAATAACCCATGTAATAAAAACCGCATGGAAATCGACGGTTAACTGCGGTTTTACCGGCTCCCATTGCCGCAGGAAGGATAAATACCGCGGTTTACCGCAAGAAATGATCCGGTATTCGCAACAAGGGAATCATACTGTGGAATATATTGCATTTTTTAGCATGAGGAAATATAATTGTGTGTACAAAGATCGACTGACGATATTTTGTAAGGTTAAGAAAGAAAGAAAGAAAGAAAGAAAGAATACCCTTGCCTTGTGGCTACCTTTCAGTATAGGGTGTTGTCCGGAGACAATTTCAAGAGCCCGATATTTTTCCTACAACTATTACTAGCTGCAGCTCTGGACAGAAGGCTGGCCTGACTCAGAGTTCCTTCCACTTAATTACTTAGGCTTCCCATGCATATTGACTAACCACATACTATCCATGAGGATATTTTTATGTATGTCACATGTAATCAGTGTGCTATCGGATGGGTGATCCGAGACAAAGCAGCCGTTAGTAACTTGTCCAAGGTTATTCTATGGATGATGGCGCCGAGGTTTGAACACACTATCTTGTGGATGTGTGCCGAACATCTTAACCATTCAGCCATAGCGGCTTTTGTAAGGTTATGACGAGCTCAGCTATTGAAAAATAAATATTGTCATGATGAAACTCACAGATTCAAAGCGAAAGAAAAACACTTTTATTCATTTGACTTTTTAGTAATCAATATTCATTGATATGCATGAAGAAATGACTTCATATTGGTATTTTTTTGCATCTGTTTCTTTTTGTTCTCTGATAGATATTCTATTACGATGACGCCAGACAGAAATCGAAATCAGGTATAAAGAAATTTAGAAGAGCTAAAATGTATAGTTAACTATGGAAATAAAGATTGATCAATAGTTCCCTCAATATTCTTCAATATTATAATATAAAAATGATCTACTTTGAGTATGCGTGTAGGTGATTATTAAAAGAGAAGTACACCCACACCCTACTAATTCGTTCACTCATTTATTCTCTCAGAATGCCAAATATTTGATATTAAGCAAGTGTCACTAAATGAAGAAAAAAATTCGGACTTTTACGGAGCCGAAATCGAAATTTGTTTTTCAGAATCGAGTCGGGTTTCGAAATCAAAAAATGCGACTCCACTGATCACTAATCCACTCCAACACCAGCACCCAATATATAATTGTTTATTCCTGATTGTTAGGGTTAAATGTGTGCTGGTGTTAAGCACGATGTTTATTTCAATAATAATCGAAGAAAAAAAACCAACATATTCCCTCTACTGAAACGAGGGTCTTACGAAAAGTGGGTTAAATGCGTTCGTTCGTGTGTGTGTGTGTGTCCGTTCGTTCGTTCGTCCAATAGGAAAGCAGATGCATAAACTAAACTAACCTCTAACAATATCTGTAGGCATAGATTTGACCGAAGGTAATAGGGGGCCGGGGAACACGATGGCGTTGTCAGATTTTTGAAATTTTACTTTTTACTTTTTTTAGGAGAGAGAGACTTTAGAAAAAAATAGTTTTCTGTAAGGGTTGACCGAAGGTAATCGGGGTCGGGGAACATGATGGCGTTGCCAGTTTGTTGAAATTTTGTAAGTTACTTCAAACAGGTTTATAATGGATTAGGAGCTGTTTAGATCGTCGCATTTTCTTGATAGGAATGCTTTGTAGGAAAATTTTTTGTGGGTACCATTCGATGATGTTTATAGTGTTGGATGTATCGTATGGTTATGTGAGATATTATTACGAATAGGCTATAGGCATCGTGCGGTTGAATTGATTCTCAATTTGGGAGTGGCTAGCCGTGAGTGGCGCTCCGAAGGGGCGCCGACGAACGACTAGCCGCTCACCTGCACTGAGAGTTTGAAAGCTTTTTTCAAAATCTTCAGTTTATTCTTGATATGTCAACTTTTATTGCAGCACGAAAAATTTATTCAAACGTAACTCCTAGAATTCTAGATTAGCGCATCTACGAACGGACGCAAACTGATAAGTACTCGGGAATCATGTCTCATTCTTCTCTAAATTGTGATGAATTTATCGCATATGTAGATGTAACTGAATTGAATTAGTCTCACAACTGGTGTTTTCGTTTTTTTTGAAAATTCTCTTCGTTTTTATCTAATAATTATAGAGTGAGGTGAACCTTTCAATCAATAATGCAGCGTTTAAAAGGATCACGTTCACCGCATATATGAGGCAGTACAAGTGGGGGTGGCTAGTCGTGAGTGGCGCTCCTCTGGGGCGCCGACGAATGACTGGCCGCCCCCACTAGTTGAGAATCTGTTGTTATTATAGGACTACTTGCCTTGCAGACTTATAGAACAGTTACACGTTGTCTCGATCAGAAAAGTTGAAACAACTTTCGAAAATAGGACATATTTTGAGTTTCTTCCGACGACAGGTCGTGAAATAATTGCTCAATTCGTGTGAAACATTTGAAATTCGTATTTGTCGTAATTATCTTAATAAGCTTAGGTTTTCCTGATTGCGAGTGGATTTGATTCAAAAGATGTAAATCTTAGGTTTATCTATGTGTGAACGTGCACCCAAGAATGAATATATCATTTCTAGACGGGAAACGCACCGAAACAAAATAAACCCACATGAGGTTGAGCAAAAATTAGGACAAATCTGACCGAAATCGAGTTAGAAAAAGACACTTTGATGTAATTTCTGATCTACTCGTGCAGATTCATGTTAAATATCTAGTTCATAGACCAATTTGAGTTATAACTTTACTAAAATGGAGTATTTCGATCATAGCTCTCATGAATGGGTCTTTTTCTTCACTCCGTTATTAAGTTGATCGAAAGTTTTTGGGGGCGTAGCTTGAGCTGTACCAGATCGGATGCACTTAGCTTCAGTATCGCCATATAATATTAGTAAGTAGTAATTAAATGCCGCTTTTTTGGTGATACTTCCAAGCAAGTTTTCTATTTATGCTCGGTTATCAATCGTGTTTTCCATGAAAACCATTTCGAAGCTATAAAATGTGAAGTCTCTCAGCTAGATCGTTTTGCATAGCTACATTCCACATGACTAAATCCTTTCAGTAGAGGGTTGGCGACGCAAACGTCGCGTTACCTTGTATATATATAGAGAGAGAAAGAAGAACGAAAAAATATGATAACGAATAGAGATCACAAGATAGATGTAAAAAGATCAAAGAAGTGGAGGAATAACACATACTATGTATATGTACGGGCGCGACATCACCCTAACACTGATCATCAGTTTTTAATAATTGAGCATATACCAAGACCAATTGTTTTTAATTGAGGAGTGTTTTGATTAATTCTTACTGCCACGTCTTGCGGCATACTATTAAACTGAAGTTTGACAGTCTTTAAAGTTCGGTTAACTGTCAATGTATTGATTAATGCCAATGCGCCTATTTCACTAATTTTATTCCACTTGACATCTAGTTCGATCAGTGTGTTATTGGATTTGAGTGCATTTGCAATCACCGTAATGTCATCATCGTTGAGATTATTATCACCTATATCAATCAATGTGAGAGTTTGATTCATTCTTAGCATTTGTGCAACGAATGCACACCCGTTGGCAGACATCTTCGTTTGATATATGTCGAGATGGCAATGTTTGATTTATCACCAAACCTTCGCAAATGAATTTCACTCCTTCATCACGAAGATTATTTCGACAAATATTCAGATATTTTAAAGTTATATTTGATTTCAGCATTTCACCAATCGCTTTACAACCTACAGATGTAATTTTGTTTCGACATATTTTCAATTTTTCCAGACTGCTATTATTGATTAATGTATTAGCGATAAAAACGCAGTCGTCATCATTCATGCCAAATGAAAGGTCGATATCAGTCAACGTTCGATTAACATTTAAAACTTCGACAAGAATTCCAATCACATGATGACAGTCAGACACAACTCGTAGCTGCTTTACTTTTTTATTTTGCTTCAGGGCAGAAACTATCCGTTTCATATCAGTAGGAGATAAATTTTTGTTATCAACTTCCAACGTGGCATTTGAAAGTAAATTAGATAATAGAACGGTTTTTTCGCCAGATTCGCTTTTAAGCGTTACAGTGTCAACAAATGGAATTCGCGGTGTTACCACATCCGGTATTGTCGAAGAACGCTGTTGATTTTTCAGAACTGTCGGCTCAACGTATGAGCTAGTATTCATTATTTTATTTTTGCATAACTCCATCGAATTTGAGGCGGTCATGAGTTTTCTTGGTGATTTGGTTTTGAGGTAAATAACATCTGAACTTTCTAGTAGAAGTTCCCTGATCATTGTCTCATTTTCATCTACTACGTGTATTGGAGCGCCATTGGAATGAATAAACTGTTCGTTTTCTGATAGATCTGGTAATCGTTCAACTAAAAGTGTGCGTATATGTGCGACTGTTGATGAAACATTGACAGCTAATGTTAGTTCAACTATACCATCACGATTTATAATAAATTTCGGTCATGTTGGCGTTTTCTTTTGAAAATAACTCTTCATATTCATAAAGTCAAATGCCATGATGATGCAGTTGATGAGTTAATAAAAGTTCGATCATAAGAGTATGGTATAGCAACTGGGTTCAGGGCTTCGAGTGGAATTCGCAAATAAAATGTCTTCGCAGCCTTTGTTCAACTTAGCAAAATGTACGCGCACACTTTACTTTCGCAGGCAAAGTGTATCAAACTGTCAATATTGAATTTTGTTATATAATCTAGAACATAAATAACAAATATTTACACGACTATTTCTTAATCTGACTGGGGGTGTTACTTTATATTTACTTTACTTTTTAAAGATAAATAAAACCTTTATATTTAAAAAATAAAGATAAATGAAATCTCTATATTTATAAAATAGAGAATGAAGAATTTATGAAATCTTTATTCTTTAAAAAATAAAGATGAATAAATTTTTTATATTTATAAAGTAAAGTAAAGATAACGATAATCTTTATCTTTATAAAATAAAGAAAAAGAAAAAGTAGCTTTATCTTTATTTAATAACGATAAAATGAAGAAAAAAGAAAAATATTTTTCCTTAAAAAACCAAAATTTGGTCTTCTCCCGATAGCTCGAAGAAAATTAAGAAGTTCAAGGCTAAAAAATTTTGAACACTAAATTTTTTTCCATAAATGATTTATGCCTCACCCTCATTTGCTAGTATTATTTCATACTGCAATGTCAGTGATGATAAGCAAGAACTGCAATCAATGTTTTCTGTTGTTATACAAATTATTTATCTATTTACCAGTGACTGCAGAAAATCTTTCTTTTTTCTTTATTTTTACAAATAAAAATTTCATTTATCTTTATATTATAAATATAAAGCTTTTATTTATCTTTATTCTTTAATATAAAGATCAATAAAGATAAAATAACACCCCTAAATCCGACATGAATACGAACATATTTGAGAGAAAAATACAAAAAAGAAAGATTAGATGATAGTAAAATTAAAAATAAGAGATCTTGTTGTACATTTTATTCTTCACTGATGTCAAACAGCGTGTAAATTGTATTCAGCAAGGGTTTTGTACATTTCGATTTTGCTTGGTATACCTGCTATTCAGAATCCAGTTTGGGTTCTTCTACACCGCTAGTGCACCGTTCATGATAATACAATAGAAAAACATAGAAAAGGATAATCTATACGTATTGGCGCAAGACAATAACCATTAAACATAATGATACTTAGATGGTGTAACGAGCATAAATGAAATATTTATTTAGAAATAAAGTTCCATCTCAAATAGTATGATTTGCTCGATAGGTTGCAGACGACAACTTTCGCAATATCAACAGTATTTATCCTGATACTATTTACTAGTACCTAAATGCCCATTCTGGTGACTTTTGCTGCATGATGATCGTGCCGTGACTACAATTAATCCTAAAAACTGACAAAAATAACAGTGGCATCCTCTATTACGTGTGTACTCGTTGCATCCCATATGATAATAACCGGAAGAAAACTGTCGGTTTACTGTGTTTTTAGCGATCCGGTTATCGGCTCCCAACAATGGAATTTACTGGGGTTAACTGCTCTGGTCTTGACGAATACTGCAGATTACTGCTAAAAATGATCCCGTATTTACGATACGGAATACAATTTTATTCCGTTGAGTTCCGCAGCCAATGGATAGCGTCATCTATCAGAAAATACCGCGCAACATGAATTACATTTGCTGATAACTTTTCACCAATGATATCGCATCATAAATTGAGCAAATAAATCGAATACAGACCATGGGTCATTTGACATAAATTTATGGAATAATTACTGAAGCTATAGTCTTTTATATTTAGATGTTTTCTGTCGGATCAGCCAGTGGAACAAAAGTACGTTTTTTTTATGAATATCATGGTCGAGTGCATTTTCTTGCTTATTTATAGAAAAAAGGCAAACAAGCAACAAAAGGTGATGCACAAATAGTTAAAGAAAATGCTGAAACAATTCAATTTTACAAAAATATCTTAACAGTAGCTAATGTAAGATTTTATATTGTAGAAATACTGTTTTTACTAAGTTTCACATACGATCTAGGTTGTTTTTCTTGCTGCACACTTAGCATTTTACTATTTCACCGGACTTGCATTGTATTCTCTAGTAAGAAACTATTTTCACATTGCATTGAACTCGACAATTAATCATCTCATCTCTTTATGAAGATTTTTTTTGTGGTATCATCTATTGCTGCATGGTACGTGTGGTCATTTATGCGTCAGATTGGTACAACGAAATCAGGTGGTAGCGTCACTGATTTAAATTTAGAAGGAAGTATTTCAGAGTAAGTTTTATTACTGTGATCCAGTTTTATGATGTCTATATAATCTTATTTAGATATGCTAAAGATGTTATTTTGGTTATTGTTTTTGCACAATCCACTAGTTTAATTCATCGATATTTTTGGTGGTCACTGTTAATTGTATGAATCAGAAAAATTTTATTTTTGCAATAATTTGTTATGCCTCTATTTTAGATTCCACTCTATGCTGTCTACAAAGGAATAATGTTATTTTTCTTTTCACCTTACGCTCAATTACGTAACGGTGGAAAAAATGAAGAACAAGATGAAGACAATGATGGGAAAAAAGGTGTAAAACGAAAAATTGTTCGTGTCAATCGCCATTAATAAAAAAGACGTCTTTTTCGTTCTATTTATCCAATGTTAATAAACAAATATACGTACAAAAATATGTCATTAGTTGATTTTGTTCTAGATTAAGAAAAAAACCGACCATGGGTCTAGCAAGTCTTATCTATCAGCATACGTTAGTGCTTTCTGTTTTATTCAAACATTGGTTTCTTGGTTTAATCAATCTTTTTGCTGGTGGTCCTCCACTGAAAGATGTAAGTTCCGACATTGTTCTTATCACTGGTGCTGCAAGTGGACTGGGAAAAGGTGTAGCTCAACGATTGGCTCGTCTTGGTTGCACACTTGTTTTATGGGATGTTGATCATGAAAATAATATTCGTGTTGCTGAAGAATTAAATAATGCAACAAATTCAAAGCGTGTTCATGCATTCAAATGTGATTTAACAAAAAAGGAAAATATTTATGAATGCGCAAAAAAAGTAAATAATATAAATTTCGATTTCTGTCGTGCTACATGAGAAATATTTTTTTGTTGTTGCTTATTTAGGTTCAGGAAACAGTTGGTCAAGTAACAATGGTTATTAATAATGCCGGCATTGTTTCAGGTAAAAATTTTCTGGAATGCAGTGATTCATCGATTCAACGTACATTCGATGTTAATATTATGGCACATTTCTGGGTAAATTTCGATTAAAAATTTGTAATTTTTTCTTCTAATTTATTGATTTGTTCTATGAAGATTTTAAAAGCATTTTTACCATCGATGTTAGAAAATAACCATGGTCATATTGTAACGATTGCGAGTGGTGCTGGTCTAGTTGGTACATCAGGTTTAGTTGACTATTGTTCATCGAAATTTGCTGCTGTTGGTTTACATGAATCATTAACGTAAGATTTTCATCCGTGTAAATGGTTCATTTTTAAATTTTTGATTTATTTAGACATGAATTATATGGTTTAAAAAAACGCGGTATTAAAACAACTGTTGTTTGTCCAAGTTTTATTAATACAGGAATGTTTGACGGTGTTAAGACGAGGTAAATTTTATCATCAGAGAAAACATTTATAATTAAATTTCGATTCTTTGTTGTAGCGAGGTGGCTCCATTGTTACAACAAGACAATGTATGTGATTTAATAGTTGAAGCTATACGAAAAAATCAACATCTGTTGCTTATACCGAAATTATTGATCCTTTCTCTTCTTTTAAACAGGTTAGAATAAAAATCTCAAGAAGAAGGAGAATGTCTTCTTTTTTTTTGTTCTAATATTAGAATGTCAACAACAGATGCTCAACTTGAAGTACAAGATATGATTGGTCTTCATCATTCAATGGATACATTTACTGGTCGTCATCAAAAATCTTCTTAAATTATCTATTCAAACATATTTTTCTACTCTAATCTTTGATTTTTACTCCCTACGTAATCTTTTAATTTAACGTTCATTTTTTAATCCCACGCAATTTATTTAAAAATGAACCTATATTTTTACTCTTGATATTTAGATGAAATCTATTTCGAATAGATCTCGTGAAAAACGATGATCGATTGGCTAACTAGTTTACTGGTTGGTAGTTCAGTGTCATTCATCATGACCTTTTCATTTTGTTTCTGTTTTAAACGTGATCGTGCTACATACAGTGTATCATCAAATAATGGAAATGTTGATTCATTGAAAACCACAACTGTTACTTTAGCACCATTGCCATTATCATCTGATGCAGCCATTATTCCCATGGAATCAGATTATGAAAAAATTATTGGTTCATCAGGTGATGGAGAAATACGTATTAATACTGATTTTAGAGATTCGACAACATCGATGGAATATGGAGGTTATACGAAATTAACACCAATTCGATCTCAACAACAATCATTCGACGATGATACACAACTCTATGCTACTGTTGATAAAACAAGATCAGTAGGAAATAGTGAAATGAGAACAACACCAAATGCAACGGCTGCGATTGCAGCGGCCATTAGACAAGGTTCATCGCCAGCATCGACTACTACGTAAGTGGTCTTGAAGATGTAACATCAGATCATAGGCTATGCAATATTTTCATTTCTAGTTCTGCATCACCACAAGCAATCTTCTCTGGAAGTTCATATTTAACTGGATACACAATGGCATCTCAAAATCCACCTGAACATCCGCCCCCACCTCCTCCTCCTCCGCCGCCGCCGCCATTACCACCGCTTTTACCTCAAGTCTATGGTAGTACAACTACAAATATCAATGATTCTAGTCGTCGTCCTCATTACGATGAAGTCATAACACGAGAATCATTACAATACCGTGCACAACGCTTACAAATGGAAGAACAGCAACAGCAACAACAACAAATGCGTGAAAATTATTATTCGTCTGTAAATAGTGAACGTGGTACAACGACAGGTAGTGATCTATACGCTGAAATCGCCAACGGTAGTGCATCGGGTACAGTGCATCAAAGTCAACAAGCCTATTATTATACGCGACCATCAGCTGGTGGTAGTGGCCTAGGCGATGATTTATCTGAAAGATATGCAACTGTTATTGAATCTGCTGAACAACAGCCAACAACAAATCGTATATATCAGGATGTTGATACAATGAAACTTTAACAGATCTTTTTTGTTTGTTTTTTCTATTTTGAATCTGTAAGTGCAATCAAGTATTTAAAAAATGTGTTCCTTGTTTTTTAATTTTTTTTTCTGTAAATATAATCTTGTTTTTTCTCTGTTCTTCTTTTTCGTCTTTTTAAGTGTAAAAAAGAACACAGAAGATTATTGACAATTATCTATTTCACAGATATGATATATTTTCCGTAAGAACCAAAGCGAATCTCACACGATTACAATGACCTTCAGTAAAATACTTATTGCGAATCGTGGTGAAATAGCATGCCGAGTTATACGTACTGCACAGCGTCTTGGTCTTCAATCGGTTGCCGTATTTTCAGATGCTGATCGGGATGCATTACATGTTCGAATGGTATGTCGAGACAGACGTTTTGTTCGTGTTCTCTATGTTAGGTTTTGATATTCAAGGCTGATGAAGCCATTCATATAGGTCCACCACAAGCTCTTCAAAGTTATTTACGTAAAGATAAAATAATCGAAGCTGCAAAACGAACCAATGCACAAGCTATTCATCCAGGTTATGGTTTCCTATCGGAAAATTATGAATTTTGTACCATGTGTAAAGAAAATAATCTTATATTTATTGGTCCACCACCAAATGCGATTCGTATGTTTGTTGTGTATATTAAAAATATTTTAAAATAAGCATTTTACTTCGTTTTAGGTGATATGGGTATTAAAAATTTAAGTAAAATTATCATGCACGATGCAAATGTACCTGTTATATTTGGTTATCATGGTGATGATCAATCAGAAGCGACATTGACTAGTGAAGCAAAAAAAATTGGTTATCCTATTATGATTAAAGCTGTAAGAGGTGGTGGAGGAAAAGTAAGTTTATCATTTGAAAACAGGACACTTCTTCTTCAGAAATTATAATTGATATTTGTAGGGTATGCGTATTGCATTTAACGAAGGTGAATTTTTGGATAAACTCAACGCTGCTAAATCTGAATCAAGAAAATCGTTTAATGACGAAGCAGTTTTACTCGAAAAATTTATTCAACGTCCACGGTAACAGTGAAAGAATTTTCATATTCAATTTATTGATATCCTATCTTCTTCTTTTTTATTTTTAGTCACGTTGAAGTACAAGTATTTGGTGATATGCATAAAAATTATGTTTATTTATTCGAACGAGATTGTAGTGTCCAACGAAGACATCAAAAAATAATTGAAGAAGCACCAGCGGTACGCATAGAGTCGTCTTCTCGTAAAGTTTCGTGAGAAAGAATAGTGTTTATTTTCATAATAGCCTGGTCTTGATTGGTCAACACGAAAAAAATTAGGTGAAGCAGCCGTAAAAGCCGCTCGAGCAGTTGGCTATGTCGGAGCCGGAACAGTAGAATTTATTATGGATGAAAACCAAGAATTTTATTTTATGGAAATGAATACACGCTTACAAGTTGAACATCCAATAACAGAAATGATTACGGGTACTGATCTTGTTGAATGGCAAATAAAAGTTGCTCAAGGTGAAGTTCTCCCGATGAAACAAGACGACATCAAATTGAGAGGACATGCATTTGAAGCACGTATTTATGCTGAAGAACCCGAAAATGATTTTATGCCCGGTAGCGGTCGTTTGAGTTATTTACGAACGCCACCCACTGGCGAAGATGGTAAAATTCGTGTCGAAACTGGTGTTATCGAAGGTGATGAAGTATCTGTACATTATGATCCAATGATTGCTAAGCTAGTTGCTTGGTCATCAAATCGAACAAGTGCATTGCAAAAACTTCGTCATGCGCTACAACAGTATTACGTGAGTAAATAACATTTTTCCTAGATGAAAATATTTCTTTTGAAAATAAAAACTCTAGGTTGGTGGATTGAAAACAAATATTCCATTTTTAATGTCTCTTTGCGATAATGCACAATTTCAATTAGGAAATGTTCATACGGATTTTATCAAAGAAAATAAAGATGTTTTATTTCATGTACAACAAATAACTCCAAGTTTAGCCGTAGCTGCTGCTTCGACTTATATTCAATCTCAGCTAGGATTAAAATATAATACAGGTTCGTAGTTTGTCTTTCAGCTCAAAGAATAGCATTTATATAGATATTATTTTCAGGATCTATGATTGTCCTACGAAACTATTGAAAATTTTGATTAAAAAAAGTAGAGAATAGAAGTCAATTTTTTATTGGCCTTCCAATAGATTAGTTTTCGATTAAAAGATCTGCTTCATCTTGGCGTAGATCTCCAAGAAGGTGATTCTTGACTAATATCAATGATTTCAAGCAGTACGGGGAGCTGGACTTTTGATCTGAATTCTTCATCCGCGATTTTGCGATACACCTATGTAAACAAGATTTCTTTATTCTAGACGGTGCGCCATCATTTTTTTCAACACATAACAATTCATTTCGTTTAAATTTTCAACAAAAAGAATCCTTAACATTAATCTATGATAACAAAAGTAAATATTATTTTCATTCGATAAATAAGGTCACCATGAAAAATATGAATTTTCTTTAGATTATCAATTTCAAATCGAACGTATTAGTAATTCGAATTTACTTGTTACTTACGACAATAAAACGTATCCTGTTGAAATTCGCTCATCGACCGATGAAGTTGTTCTTCTCATTGATGGCCATCAATTTCGATGTCGCGTTCATATCGATGGTGATACATGTACATTCTATTCGAATGTCAGTCGGGCTTCGCTTGATTTTAAACTACAGCAACCATCATTTCTTGCTCAAATTGCTTCGTCTGGCCTAGGCGCTGCAGCTGGTGATCCCGTCGCACCAATGCCAGGTCTTATCGATAAAATACTTGTTGAAGAAGGTACCGCTGTAACAAAAGGACAACCTTTATTAATAATGACTGCGATGAAAATGGAACATGTTATTAAAGCATCAAAGGACGGTATTATTGCAAAAGTGAACGCAACAGTCGGGAAAGTGGCTAAAAAAGGCGAAATTCTATTAACATTCGTTGCTGACGACAAAAAATAAAACGAGCACAGGAATTTTAAGACCTGGAGACTAAACCATTGCTTCCTGTGTTTTCTTTTCTTTTCCTTTTGCTTTGTTTGGAAACTGGTAGTATTTGTCTCTATGAATATCATTTTTAGATTGTTTTTATTATCATGGCTCGTCCAAAAGGTCAAAAACGTTTCGCTGAAATGAAACGAATGATTAAATTAACGGATGCGAGACTCAAAGCAAAGGATCGTATGAAACCAAAAAATCATGATAAAAAACAAGAAAAGAAATCTATTGGTGAAATTACTGAAAAAAAAGTTGCACCGGTTACATCAGCCCTCTTCTTTCGATACAATACACAACTCGGTATGCTCTCTTTGCTTTAATTTGAACATTCTTTTGGAAAACGTTTTATTTATTCAGGTCCACCATATCACATCTTGATCGATACAAATTTCATTAACTTTTCCATCAAAGTTAAATTAGATATCATTCAATCAATGATGGATTGTCTCTATGCGAAATGTACTCCATATATAACCGATTGTGTAATGGCGGAAATCGAAAAACTAGGTGCAAAATATCGTGTAGCATTACGCATCGCAAAGGACCCACGTTTTGAACGTCTACCATGTTCACATAAAGGTTCCTATGCTGACGACTGTATCGTGCAACGTGTGACACAACATAAATGTTATATTGTTGCAACATGCGATCGTGAATTAAAACAACGCATACGCAAAATTCCTGGTGTACCGATTATGTATTTACATGGTCATCGTTATACGATTGAGCGTATGCCAGATGCTCACGGAGCGCCCAGAGTATAAAAACAAAACAAAAAGTGTAACACTTGTTATTTTGTTCTACTATGTTTTACTTGTTTAAAATAAATGATTGAGTGGAACAAAAATTCACTCATTTGGGTATGGGTCGAATTATAGTTCATAAAAGCATTCAGTGACTATCTGAGAATTAAACGATTTATTATAAAAGAAAAAGAAACCTAATACGGACAAGAAGTGAAGTTTTGCTACATAGTGTTCATCATAGTTGAATTTCGTGGATGACTTTTCTCTCGTGATCGCTTATTTTGAAACCATACACGAACCACTTTTTCATCGAGTGATAACAATTGTGATAGGGTTTCAATTTGTGATGGATCAGGATAACGATTTGTGGAATAGAAACGATCAAGATATTCCCGTTGCTCATCTGTAAATGCCGTACGAATGGTTTTGGATTTATTCTGTGATCGGGAAGATTTCGTTGGTTTTTCATTTTCGTCGCCATTATTTTGACTTCGAAATGCACTTGATAGTTGTGAATTATATCCGGTTTCATCTAAAATCATAAATGACTAATTCGTTCAAACAAGAATATTTTGACTTACCGTTCGTTTTCAACGGAGAAAGAAGTTCATCAATACTTTTAAAATTATGTCGAACTTTAGGTGTTGTCGGACGAACGGAATTGAATAAAGATGAGTAAGCAAACCAACATGAACTAAAACAAAAACAAGTTTCATTAAATTTACTAGATTAATCGAAAGAAATAAGAATTACTTGAATGTCGGTGAAGATGAATTCGATGATTTAGCAATTGTCTCTTCGTAACTATGCAGTTCGTTTTCCATGTTATGAATGTTTGAATGAAGTTAACGCATCAATTTCGATACCTATTTGAAGCCGATGAATATTAGAGTTTCGTCCAATGAATTCTTAATGTTGGAAAATCGATCGTTTCTATTGGATACAACCACTTGTTCATTGAAGAGAAAACAACACCGTAATCAATTCAATATGACAAGCCTATTCGTTACGCTAATTCATTAAATAACAACACTACAGGCAACTAATTGATGGACTCATTTTCGTCGGAGGCTAAATTTTTGCGTTCTTTCAATAGAATTCCATTGCATATTTTTGATTCTCAAAGAATATCAAATATGTGCGAATTGATAAAATGAGAAAGAAAAATGAACGTGCAATGCAGAAAATAATCCAGCAAGACACTCGAAATGAATGCAGATGATGATCGGCTATGCGTAGAAGTATGAAGAGATCTGGGAAGATGATTTTTTTCTCAACAGTAAAAATAATATCGATTCGTATCGGCCTAGTGAATAAGAAGTTGACAATAATAAAACGATTGAACTACAATTAGTAATGCATAATATTTATTGGTTTATCATCTCTTATATTAGCTTACAGTGCTTGATAGATTTCTAGTTGAAAGATAAAAAATTCTCAACTATGAATATGTAACAAAATAGTCAGAAGTACAATTTTATCCTAACTCATAGAAACAGAGTATTTTTTTTTTGTACATCAATATTCGTCGATAAACATTTTAAATAAACAACACAGACAGTCATAACACTAATAGTCTATCAGACAGTGTCCGCAAGTGGAATCATCGCAGTTAGCAGATTCACTATAGGAACGAAGGCTTGAATCCTTCCAGTATCCTAATTTTATTCTTTAATTTAATTTTGTTTAATTTCACAAAAATCGAATTTCGATAAAATTCATCGTCTGGAAAAAAATAAACCAAGGAATTTATTTTGTGACTTATTGATAATGACTATTCGTATTTATTGAACTGATTCAATTATGCTATTGATGTGAAAGTAAATAATCATACGTAGCTCTTGTCGAGACACGTTGTCACTTTCCACTGATGATATTTACTATGAGTAATATCGATATGTTCTAGAAGGAGACTACAGCGTAAGCCAAGGTGAAAAAAAGCAGCTGATAATCGATATTGCATCAGAACAGAGTAAAATTAATCGTGTGACTAATTTCTATCGGATTTTTGCTCAGTGTTTTGAGGAAGTGATTGTATACTTATTTTTTCGCAATTGGGAAAAACCAGTTACCTCCTTGGACTGCTGTGTATAAATATGCCATGCAAAGCTGATTATCCAACGCATATAAGCGCTCTCATTTGTTCTACAATTCAAGCAATTGAATTGTAAGTAGAATAACATCGTACTGCTATCGAAACTTACCCGTACTACTCCTCTACCTTATTCATGTAACTGAAAATTTCTGTAAATATAATTCAACAGAGGGGTGTCGCTGCACTTTTTCTCTGTAGACAGTCACAGCTACACTCATATTTTTAAGCATTTTTTAAATATACGCCATTTTTCTACAAAAAAGCGCAGCATCAATCATGGAAAGAACGGATAATAAAGAGTTCCTCACTCTTGTTTGGGTGGACTCAGAAGTCGAGTCATACGATAATGTAGAAAAAATACAAAAACGGCTCTGTGAGATCAATGATTATGTTGTGATTCATACTGAAATTGAATCATGCATTCATTACATAAAATCAATTGATCAAGAAAAAATTATCCTCATTTCTTCGATTTCTGATGCTCCAAAAATATTATCTGATATTGAAAATTTATCTCACATTGAGCGCATATTTGTCTTCGATATCGAAAAAGTTCATCATAAACAGACATTTCTGAAACATTCAAAATTAATGGGTATTTATGATGAACTCGATATGCTTTGTTTAGAAATTCAAGAACAAGTGAATTTTATTCATAATCAAATGGTTAGATTTAGTTTCGTCGATCATAATGCTGGTTTAACACAAGACCTATCAAAACAAACTACTGATCTTCTCTGGTTTCAACTGGAACGCGATGTTATCCTACAAATTCCTGGTAATAAACAAGAAATGATCGATGCCTGTCGACTCTACGATCGAGATAATCTTAAAGTATTGGAAATGATTGATCATTTTGAAAATGAATATCGATCAGACGAAGCCACTCAATCGTATTTGAAAAAATCATTTCTTTACAAAATTGTTAATAAACCATTGAGAATCGAAGATTTCGATGAGCTCTATAAATTTCGATATTTCGTAAAGGATCTGAACGAGAATATTGCTTGTGGACGTAGGAAAATGAGTCAATCCACTAAAGAAACATTGTTTGTGTATCGGAGAATGAAAATAAATCAAGATGAAATTGACAAATTCAAAGAAAATGAAGGCAATCTCGCTGCAATACACGGACTGTTGGAGACCACTAGTATTCGTTCGACTGCATTAACTCAAGTAATAAAGGTTGTTAGACAAGCCGATATGATCCCTGTTCTTCTGGAAATCGAAAGCGATCTCAATCAGAACGTCATTTTTACTGATACTATTCAATGGGGTGATTTGTCATCGGGAAAAGAAATTCGATTCGTTTCCAATGTAACTTTTCGATTGGAGAAGGTGAAAACAGGCGAAAAAGTACTGCTCATGGCATTAAAAGTATCGACTGATGGCGAACCTATCAAACAAAAATATATCGAAGACACACATCGTCAAATAGAAAATTTAAGTATGAAAATTCTTTTCGCACGTTTAATGTGTGATATTGGTCTATGGAATCCGTCACAACAATTCTTGGAACATTTATTAATCGATTCGAATAGCAATGATGAAGATATTGCACGAATCGAGTGGAGTCTAGGTAACATTCTTCAATGCAAAGGAGAATGGATTGAAGCACGAAAATGTTACGATCGAATGATAAATACTGAACCAGCTTGTAGCAAACACTCTGCTGATATACTCAGCGCTATTGGCGATATTCCTTTTTCTGAAGGAAAATACGAAGAAGCGTACCAGTGTTTTGAGCGAGCGTTGGTCACCCGAGAAAAATTTTATTTTTCTGGACATGCACTCATGGCTACAGGTCGCTTTGGCATTGGAAATATTCTTCAGAAGAGAGCAAAATACGACGAAGCCTTTCACTCTCATCAACAAGCATTAATTATTCAAGACAAAAACTATAAATATCGTAGTAATGATTTGGCTATATCATTGCCCTGCATTGGGAATGTCTTATATCAACACGAGAAGTATGATGAAGCTATTGAGTTCTTTCAACGATCACTAGGAATGCGAGAGAAATTCCACCCATTGAATCATACAAATACCACTACAATGCTCAATAATATTGGATTGGCCTTATATAAAGAAAAGAAATATGACGGTGCTATTGAGTTCTATGAACGATCGCTAGCAATGGACTACAAATACGATCCGCTGAATCATACTCGTATCGCTGTGATTCTCAGTAATATTGGGAATGTCTTATACCAACAAAGCAAGTATAATGAAGCTATCGTATCCTATCAACGATCGCTAGCAATTCGAGAAAAGTTCGATCCATTGAATCATAATGGTATCGCTGTGGTTCTCATTAATATTGGGAATGCCTTATATCAACAAAGCAAGTATGATGAAGCTGTCAATTTTTATCAACGATCGTTAGCAATTCGAGAACAGTTCGATTCATTGAATCATACAAGTATCATTAAAATGCTCAATAATATTGGCATGGCCTTATATAGACAAGAGAAGTATGATGGCGCTATTGAGTTCTATCAACGGTCGCTAGCAATGGGCGAGAAATTCGATCCATTGAATCATACTGGTATCGCTGTGGTTCTCAGTAATATTGGAAATGCCTTACGTCAACAAAGCAAGTATGAGGAAGCTGTCGATTTTTATCACCGAGCTTTGAGAACCTATGAAACATATTGCCCATCTAATCATGTCAGTGTTGCTGGTTGTCTCGTTGGTATTGGTCATAGCTTGAAAGGTCAAGAAAAATTTAATGAAGCTTCTGCTTTTTATAATCGTGCATTGGATTCCTACGAGAAACATTCACCGAATCATATGGGTATTGCTACTTGCCTTCACAACATAGGTAACATTTTAATAGAGCAAAGGAGATTCGATCAGGCTGTAGCATTTAAACAGCGAGCGTTGGAAAAAGTCAAAATAAATCGGCCAAATGATAAATTAAAAATAGCGATTGATGTCATGGAAATAGGAAATATTCTCTTTGAACAAGCAGAATATGATGAATCCTTGGATTTTTACCAAGAAGCACTTGTTCTACTCGAGCAGTACTGCCCCGATTGTGGTTTGAAAATTGCTGATTGTCTGTCCTGGATCTCTGTTAACTTTTATCGAATGGCCCATTATGATGCTTCCATCGAATATTTAGAACGATGCTTATGTGTAAGAGAAGCTAGTCTGCCTTCGCTAGATCTCATCATTGCTAAAACACTCTCGGATTTGGCAATAGTGCAAAAAAAGAGAAGGCAGTATGAACTCTCTCTTGCGTATCGATTGAATAGTTTCTTAATATCTGACAAACTTCTACCACCAAATGATCAAACTATTGGTCTTAGATTGTCTGAAATAGGTGAGATGTACGAAGAACTTGATCAACCCAAGATTGCACTAGATTATTACCGACGTGCATTAGTCATATATAGGGAACGGCTACCCTCATTCCATGAAGACCTACGGAATATAGAACGGCATGTTCAGAGAATATCAGAAGATCTTCATATGGAACTTTCTTAATCGGAGCAACTTTTCAAAACATTTGTTGCATCAATTTATAATATATCATAACTATTGCGTAATAATTTATTAGGTTAAACGATGTGAGTGAAAGTTAGATGTGCTTGTTAAAGAATTCGCTGTCACGTCTATAAATAGGTTTATAATAGAAAACCGAACTACCAACACTTATACGATAGAATGAATGACATCGAGCGATGCATAATGCACAAGTTTTTTACATTTGGAAATTTTCCGTTAATGCGATGTCGAGTAATGTTTCCTGGCAATTTTCATCGACTCGATAGTTCGTTCGTCTAATTTTGAATTCTCTCCCGAGTAGTAGAAAAATTCCAAGGTTGTCATAAAATAGATTAGATATGTGCGCTCGATGTAAATTAACTATGACCAGGTAGATTTTTCTCGTAGAAACCTGGAAAGAGAATATGATGAATTTGTAAAATCGACCTTCATTGCCATAGAAGTATTTGCTTTTAGTATCAGATAATAAATGTTTGCATAACATCTCGAAGATAAGTCACATGCAGAGTTTTTATTATTTCGTTTGTTTCAGATTTACTGATGTATTGCAAGACATACAGACTATATGAGATTTACGTTCTTCTCGCAAAAACTCCTATTGACAGAATCCATACATTCAAGGTTGCACTACCGTGGGGAGTATGATTGCACAAAATACAATTCATTCGCATTTCACTAACGTCGCAGCTTCGCTTTACTTCTTTTTCGTTGCGTTCTTTCGTTATCGGGGATGTACTTTTGTTGACTTTGTCCTTTTCTGTTGCTCAGCGCAACTGCCGTCTGTAGACACTCGATAGAGAAAAAATAGATTCTCCGTTTGTGTCGCACACTTTACAATCGATAAGACATTGAGAGAGAAACGAATCAAACAACATTTATTAATTTACGATTTCATATTATACACGATGGATGAAAAGAATACAAAAGCATCAAGTTATACGACTAAGAAAAAATCGAAAACTACTCGATTACGAGCACATCCTCGCGTGATTGAAAATTTTCTCGTTGTCTGGCTGGATCCAAATCTTGATGATCTTATCGATGACGATTGGCGCGATAATGTCGATGAATTACGAAGTATTGTTAATACGGTCAATACATTCAATGATGTTGATCAATGTATTGATTTTCTCAGTGATATTAAAGATGAAAAAGTATTTATGATTATATCCGGTGCTCTTGGTCAACAGGTTATTTCTTACATACATGACATACAACAGCTTCATTCGATTTATGTTTTCTGTGGTAGTAAACAAAAACATGAAAAATGGGTAAAAGATTGGCCAAAAATCAAGGGCGTTTTTACACAGATTCAGCAGCTTTGCGATTCATTGAAACCAGCTGCACAAAAATGTGAACAAAATTCTATGCCAATAAGTTTTGTTACAGCAAGCGAAGCATCCGATCAAATATTGGATCAACTCGATCAATCATTTATGTATACACAAATACTCAAAGAAATTATATTAGAAATCAAATATAATGAGCAATCTATTAAAGATTTAGTTCCCTATTGTCTCGAACAATATCTAGGCAATGACAATGAATTACTCATTATTGAAGGTTTTGAAAAAAGTTATCGTAAAAATTCCCCCATTTGGTGGTATACGTACCCATGTTTTGTTCATTCCATGTTGAATCGTGCTTTACGTACTCATGAAGTCGATACCATTATTAAAATGGGATTTTTTATTCAAGATCTTCATCGACAAATCGAACAACTTCATAAAGAACAATCAAATGATCAACAAAAACGTTCGTTTATTGTGTACCGAGGACAAGGTATGTGCAAAGACGAGTTTGAAAAATTGGTTAGAGCTAAAGGTGGACTGATGTCATTCAATAGTTTTTTATCAACAAGTAAGAAACGGAAAGTTTCGCTAGAATTTTCTCGAGATGCTTTAAATAATGTTGATGCGATTGGTATTCTGTTTAAACTGATAATTGAACCGTCGAATTTATCAACCCCTTTTGCATTAATTGATGATGTTAGTTATTTTACATCGGAACAAGAAATTCTCTTTTCTATGCATACCGTTTTTCGCATCGGTGAAATCAAACAAATCGATAATATCGATCGTCTCTATCAAGTAGAACTGAAATTGGCAAGTATTAAAAATCAACAAATTATTGCTCTTACGGAACGAATGCGAGAAGAAACGCGTGGATCGACAGGTTGGCATCGGCTCGGCATGCTTCTTATTAAATTAGGAAAATTTGATAAAGCCGAACACGTATACAATGCTTTATTCGATTTGAATATGGCCGATAATGAGAAAGCACTATTACACCATCAATTGGGACTGATTAAACGTAATCAAGGTGATTATGAAGAAGCACTTGCATCCCACGAGAAAGCACTGGAAATCTATGAAAAATTTCTTCCTACAGATCATCCCGATCTAGCAACATCCTACAACAATATTGGTCAAGTATATAATAATATGGGTGAATATGAAAAGGCATTGTCGTTTTATGAAAAATCACTTGAAATCTACCGGCAAACTCTTGCACCAGACCATTCATCGTTAGCTATTTCTTACAACAACATTGGTTTGGTTCATACACAAATGGGTGACTATTCGAAAGCACTTGCATCTCATCAGAAAGCACTCGAAATCGAGCTAAGTAGTCTGCCTGAAAATCATCCTCATTTAGCTGTTTCCTACAACAACATCGGTTTAGTATATAAGAATATGGGAGAATATGAAAAAGCACTTGAATCATACGAAAACGCGCTCGAGATTGAACGAAAAACATTACCATCAAATCATCCTTCCTTAGCAATTTCATTTAATAATATTGGTTTACTTCATGATAATATGGGTGATTACTCGAAAGCACTTGGATTTTATGAAAAAACATTAGAAATCTATCAGAAAACACTTCCTACACTGCATCAAGACTTGGCAATATCTTACAATAATATTGGTTCGGTTTATCAAAACTTAGGCGAGTATTCTAAAGCACTTATATTCTATGAAAAAACGCTCGAAATTGAAGAAAAAACGCTTTCATCAAATCATCCTCATTTAGCGATATCGCACAGTAATATTGGTATACTCTATAATAATATGGGAGAATATTCGAAAGCACTTGCATCACAGGAAAAAGCTCTTGAGATTCGACAAAAATCATTGCCTCCGGGACATCGAATATTAGCGACTTCGTACAATAATCTGGGCTCTGTTTATGACGCAATGGGCCAATATACGGAAGCAATTTCGTATTATGAGAAAACTCTGGAAATCGAACGAGCAACACTTCCTCCGAATCATCCGGATTTAGCTACAACTTTCAACAATCTTGGTTTAGTGTACGATAATAAAAAAGAATACGAAACCGCATTATCGTTTCACAAACAAGCGCTTGAAATCTATGAAAAAGCACTTTCACCTAATCATCCCAATTTAGCTAATTGCTACAATAGTATAGCTTCAACCTATCAGAAAACACAAGATAACACGAATGCACTTTTATTCTACCGGAAAGCACTCGAAATTCGACTAAAAACTCTGCCTACAAATCATCTCGATTTGGCCACTTCCTTTACCAATCTTTGGCAGCTATATCAAACTATGAATGACAACGTGCAAGCGTTTTCGGTCTATCAACAATCACTTGCAAATCAAGAAAAGACCGTTTCATCTGACTGTTTGGATGCGGCTCGAACGTATAAGGCGATTGAACAAGTATTTGAGCATCAAGATCAATCATTAAGAACATCTTCGTTTGTCAAACCTGTGATTAAAAATGTACGCATTCCACAAGTACCAAAGCAATTTCGTATAAAAAACTTTCGAATGAAACTAACATTAAAAGGCAAAAAGAAATAATAAAATCATGTAAACAAATGAATAGATCTGAAGCTCTTCTTTGCTGCATACTAGAACTAATCCGTATATTGATATCCAGGAATAGTCTTCATCATCGTTTCCAATGTAACATCTGAGAAGTTTCGCCTTTGACGAAATCAATCAACGTATAGACAATTGTAGTGGATATCTAATTGCTATAGCTAATGATAATATTTTCTGAGATGTTCATCTGAAAACATATGTCAAACTAGATGCGATCAGTAGTCTACAGTATACTTTTAGTGCAAATTACTTTCAAAACTTCCAAAAAATATTCCGGATAGAAAATTCTATATACTCTGATAGCCTATGCAACTAGAAGAAACTCGAAAAAACAAAAACATTTGATAAGAACAAAAAGTATACGATGTTGGCGAATGTTTATGAAATATTTTGATTTGTTATCAGTCATGCACCTTTTTATCATCTGTTTTCTCTTGTGTCTTTGCACAATCATGGAGCATTTATTCTTCTAACGAACTAGCTTCCGAACACACGTACATGATAATGACGCAAACAATTCATGTTCTTGCTGTTATAATTTCGTTCGTTGCTTTCGCTCAAACATCGGCAATATCACTAAGTGCTGGTATAGGTCAATGCTTAAGTGATTTAGCAACTGAAGAACTTGCCGTTTCATATAATTATCTTCAATTATCATCGAAATTCGGTACAACAAATGCCTATCCGGGTTTTTCAAGTTTATTCACAAAATTAAGCGATGATGATTCATCGAAAGCTCACGATCTTGTTAAATTTCTTGCCTTACGCAAAGCTCCAATTGTGCGATTAATTAAAAAAGATGGCATCGAAATTCATCGTGAATTAGCCGGCGTCCTTGATATCTATCAAGGCCTAACAGAAGCTCGTCGTCAAAATAAAGCCGTATGGGATGAAGTTGTTCGTTGTCATGGCGAAGCCGATAATGCTAAAGATGCCAACGTGCAAGATTATCTTGAATCCCATTTACTTGATCATCATATTGAAATCGATAAACTTTTAGCTGATCTCGAACATCGTGTTAATAGCGTTCAAGCATCGGAAAAGAAATTAACAACATTTATGGTCGATGAAGAACTTTTAGAAACATACGGTGATCGTCGTAAAGATATTTTTTCATAAACAATAAAAACAGCCAAAAAAAAAACAATGCGAACTTCATTCTTTTTTCTGTTTCGCGCTTTTCAATGTCATGGCAAAAGAAAAAACGAAAAAAAAATCAACAGCAACAAAAGACATGTACAAACCAAAAGAACTAAATGCCAAGAAGAAAAAGAAAAAGATAATGTTGTTGATTCATTTTTTACTACTCAGGTCAGATCATGAGCTTGTTGTGCAACATGTACAAAAAAATCATATTTATTTGCTTTTTGTTCACCACATTGTGCGCAACGAAAAGGATTATCGGACGAATAATGTAATTGTTTGTGTGTACAGTACATTGCAAAATCTTTGAAAATAATTTCACAATGAAAGCATTCAAATAAGCGTTTTATTTGCCATTCATCAACTTGCGTTTGTTGATCAACATAATTTATATTTCGTTCATCATTACTGCCACTATCTGTTGAATAGGATGCATAGGAACCTTGTTCTTTTCGTTGTCGTTTAGTAGATGGATGTGAATTTTCATTTGGTTCATTTTTAATACATGATGATAATAGAGAATAACTACCATTGAGTAATGATGGTGGCGGTGTTTGCGCATGATTATTATTATTATCGAGATGATAATGATGAACATTCGTAGGTGTCGATGATAACGAACTAGTTGAAGCTAAATGAGCTTGAAGTTGTTGTGTCAGAAATTGTTGATAGGGACCAAGAAAATCGTTTAACTAAAAATAAATAACAATTTTATGTTTCTAGAACAATCTCTCTCTCTCTCTCTCTATGCTATAATTACTTGTCCGGCGATTCCGTTTGCATTTGTAAATGATGCAATTTTCCCATTGAACAATTCCATGAGTTTCGTTGCCGGATCAATATTCATGCTAGCTAATAGTGATCGATTGAGAAGATCACTTTTTTTACAAGCATGTTGAAATAAATGTACACCGAGACCTTCTTTTGATGCAGCAACATAATCGCATAGAGTACACACCAGTGATATTGACGAAGATGGAACTGATGTTGGTGTTGTTATCTGTTGATTATCCATTTGATGTTCATCACTTGAGATTGGTGATATAGCGCCCGAAGATGAGTCCATTGATGATATAGATGATGTTCGTTTAACAGGCATTGGTGCAGATATATTCGACATTGCCTTACGTTTCTGTGCTGTTGATGGACAATTATTATTTTTTTGTATTGATGGTGTTGGTACAAGTGTCGGTGGTGTTGACGATGATGAATTACTATTGTTATTTGTTGCAGTCAATGATGTAAGATTTCCACTTGAATATTCTTTAAGAAATTCTTCAATATTCTCATCTAAAAACGGTTCATGCCCTTCGGTTTGTAGATGTTCTTGTAATGCTTGATACTGTTTCGATTCAAATGAACAATTTAAGCATTTAAATAGTAAATGGCGAAAGTGAGATTTTTTATGTGAACGTAACATTGATAAATTTACACATGCATATTCACATCTATAATGAAATAAAAAAATTCGGATTCTAAAAAGACAGAAATTTTACTTTGAACATTTAAATGGCTTTGAACCAAGATGATTACGTAAATGATATTCAAGATGATGTTTGTATTCGGTCACAAATGGACAACTTGGACACTCAAGAACTTTATCGGCTCGTATATGTACTCGATGATGTGCCCAATATTCTTCCTATTGATTATATGAAAAAGAATCTATCGATACATTTCTTTTTTTATTTCTGTGATTTCATCATACTTTAACGCTAGATACATATGAACATTGTCGACATCGATGAACTTTAGCTTTACTTGATGGAGTTGATTTTTCACTGTTAGTGCCATTTAATGGTTCAGTGGGTTTTATTGGTGTTGGTAAAGCTATTGGAATTTCTTCGATAAGTGCAGATTTTTGAAGAGTATTAGATATATGAGTGCGATTATGTTCATCAAGACCCGCTGATGAAGTTGAATAGAATCTATTGGCAACGAATTTATTCGGTGAGAATAAAAATTAAAAATTTCTGATTTACCCGCATGAATAACATTTATATGGATAATGAATAGAGACATGATCAAGTAAATTATCTTGATTAGCATTGCAACCACATCGAATACATTGTACTAATCCGTTGGTTTCAACACGGTATAATTTTAAAATTTCTTCGATTGTCGATAATTGTTTCGGCCATTCATTATGCTAAAGATTTTTTTGGAAATTATTTTTTATCAGAAAATAACAATAGTAGCTTATTTTCATACCAATAAATCGTCATCATCGATATTACTATTAGCAATTTCATTATTCACAGGTGATTCTTTCCTTTCCTAATTTGATACACAGAGCGAAATAATTTATGAATAGAATTAAAATTGTGAAGTTTTACCATTTGATTATTGTCATCATCAGTATCACTGATAGGTTCAATGGCATCATTATTCGATTGAATAATCTATAGAATTAAAATTAATTATTCGAAATATTTGCATGCACATGAAAATGATGTTCTATTCGAGAGATTAGCGTGAGTAGATTGATGTTCTACTTGGGTAATGATTCCGATCAAAATAAACAGTTAATATCTGATTGTGTGCCTCTCTATGTATTGACTCGGAATGGAAATAGTTCATTCTATAACGCATCGACTCGATGATATATAAGATAACATACCGAGTTTGGTCTTTCGACACGTGCAGACAATGACCAAGGTCGAAGTGGTTTACGGCGCTGTTCAAAAGAAAAAACGAAGAAAAGTTCCAATTAGTAACAAGACAGGTTGTCATCATATGATTTTTTTTCTACATACACGACTCGCACTTTTGATAGGTTCATTCTCATTGATCGATAAAGTTGTACTTGATGGTTTGATTAACTAGATTTTGCGGTAAAAAAACAATCATATGTCTTTCGAAAAATAAAAATAAAACATGATCACTTACAGAAACTGGTGAATTGTTCGTATCATGGGAGATGGACATATCCGTTGAAGTCGATGAATTATCAAACATAGCTAATTTCTTTTTTAGTAAAAGTGAAGACTAAACACAAAAAAATTGAAGTGGGAAAATCCTCTTCGACTTTTCTTTTTTGTCGCATCTTACATATGAAGTATCATTAGGTGTTGTAACATCGGAAATACTCGGTGTTGACATAGGTATCATTTTAAAGTTTTCAATTAATGTTGGAGGCGTTGAAGATGTATGCTGCATTTTTTTTTTAACTCTACAAAAAATTGTATTACTAGATAAGCACTGATTAGGAATATATAGTGTCTATTCAGATGAATCTTTCTAAAACATATATGTACATATATATAAAATGATTTGGTCCCAGTTAGAGTGGCGTGTGTGTTTTTGTTCGTCGTCTTGTCCTCTCTCTCGTTTGTTTTTGTGATCGCTCTTTCTCTCTTTCCCTCTCGTGCCTCCATTCTCTTTTTTCCTCTCTTGGTTCGTGTACAAGCAAGATTTCTTGTTCTCTCCTTCTCTTTTTGTATAATAATGGCAGGTTCAGAAATGGCTTTTTCGAGATGGACGACGGCGCGCAAAGCAGAAAAGAAGAACATCTTTTCCTTTTCTTTTCCTTCTGCATAAACGGGTGTGCATTCGCATAGGCCTCGTTTTTTTTCTTTTTTTTCTTTTTTTATGTATGTATATACATACATATACATACAAATGTCTAATTGTGTTTCTCGTCGGGGCGACTTGACCATCGGTCGACGATGAACGATGACGACGCCATTTTTCTATTCTTTCTTCTTTTTCTACCATAGTATTCATATTTTTTTTGTGCTATACTCTCGTCGTCGCTGCGAACTAAGAGCCCAATATATATATATATATACAAAATAAATATCGTAGAATACATACCGAAAGAGAACGACCCCGGAATTTATGAGGATTTTTTTTCTTCTTTTCTTCCCATGTTCAATACAATTGTGAGGTGCCTTTTCTTTCCCTTTCTCTTGTGCTATTCTATCATTCGGATAGAACAGACACTAGATGGACATGAATATACACAAATAAAAAACAATCGAGAAGAAGAAAAATAATAATGAGGAAAAATACACGAGATGATGGCGGTGACCGTATCTGTTAACCGTTAGTAATCTGAATGAACCTTGATCTCTCTATTTATGTGGGACAATGGGCAGTACGACGAGACACGCACACAAAAAAAGTAGAAGACTCATTTGAAATGTTCTGTTTTGGAAAAAATAATACGTATGATAATCTTCATGATTTCGAAGGTGTTTTTAAGTGAACACTTTATGAACAAATGAACTATTTTTTTTCATCCATTTACTATATTTGTTCGTTGAAACCTTATGAACGACCATTGAAAAGGCATGCATAAAATGTATATATATATATATGTATATATATATATTTTTTTTTTTTTGATGACAACGAAACTAAAACACGAGGTGAATGATTGCACGCATGTTTTTATGTTAGTAAATCTTCATTTTCTGCGAAGAAATACTTTAACAATGTTGTAAGCTGGTGGCTGTCAAATCTGACGACTTTATCAATTCATGTTGAATTATTTCTTTTATTATTTGAATATGATTGAACGAAAAATTAATATGCGAAGACAATCGATCTTAATACGTTGTCAACGTGCGTACTTTGACAAAGGAGTGAACAACAAAATTCTTCATTTTTTTCTTCTCCTTCTTTCTGTCCGTTTGACGAAAATAAAAGCACGAAGTTATCGATGAACAATACAAGAGTGAAGAGTTCGCGAAGGTTATTTTTCCAACAAGAAAAGAAACGAAGAAAAAAACCTCTCATCACCTGTATCTACACTTAATCCATTGGATAAACAGTTCACTGTATCAGAGTATGCAGCAGTTTTTTTCGATCATCAATTCTATTCTCTTTCTGTACGTGAATAAAAAGCTTTTTTTGTTAAATGTCCGTTGGCTACTGTATAAAATAAAGACTCTTTCAACAGATTGAACACGTTCGGTCTGTGCATATAAAGAAATATAATTGAACTAAAATGGTATTCTTTTTTGCACACCTTTTATTGATCGAGAGGCATGAAAAGAATAGGATTCCATAATATGTTTTTATTTAAAAAATTTCTGATGGCAACTAAGAAGAAATAAATTTAAATGTAAAAATTCTACTCGATTTCATTCACAACGCATGGTTTTATTTTTTTAGAAATATTTCTCGTTAACATCATACGATGAAGTATATATGAATGTTATCTCCAGAAAGTGATAAGAGAGCATTTGTTATTAGACAAAATTTTTATCTATCTCGTTGACTGAGTAGTAGAGCTTTCAAAAAAAAATAACGCATCGGCAAAAACAGAACTCCTATGAATGGTATGTAAAAATAAAATGATTATATTTTTGCTGGATTATCTGCTGTCGAAAAGAACGAAATATATATTCTTTTTGTTAGGCGAACATAACCAATACTTTAGATAAACTCTGGAGAAGATTTTATCATATTGCAGTGGTACTTTCAAAAGAAAATTCTTCGTGCCATGTGAATATTGACCATCAAATAATATTTACTATTTTTGATGAATTAAAAATGGAAGTGCGGAAAACGATTGAGACAATTAAAAAAGGTCTTCTGTCTAGTCGGCCAATGATTTTTAGTCGAGATCAACTGGAAGATTATGTCAAACGTATTGAATTTGCCAATGAAATTATGTTGAATTTAGATTATCTAGTGAAATTAACATTCGATGCTTATATTACTTTTATAAGTACACATTGGGAAACAAAGGGAAATTTTGAATCACAAGAACAGCAAAGAATTTTATCTGACCGATATGATATGCCAATGACACAATGGCAGTTTGTGGTCAGCAAAATTGAACGATTTCATGAAGTGGTGAAACATTTTACTTAAAAAGTTGTTCATTGTTTCTTTTTAATTCATTGATTGATTAATGTTTATTTTAAGCTTCTTATTACGGATATTAAATTTAGTACATCAAACTTCTTAGCCACGGATGACATTACAGGTCAGATTTTTTCCGACAAACAAACAAACAAGGAACTTTTTAAGAGAGTTCTAGTCGTACCCACACCCCCAAGACGGTGAAGGCCATATGTATTATTAAAAAAGGGTCAAAATTAACAAAAATCAGTTTCTTCTCGAAGATATAATCAAGATAATGTTTGTATATTGATTTTTATTATGAACCTATTTAGAATTGCCATGTAATGGACGTCGTTTTTCCAGTCTATAGATTGGACCGAAAGCTCCATCAAATGGATAGTATGGAGGATTGTACGCTGAAGAGCTATATATAAAAATAAATAAAACGAAGTGATGAAATTTTCTGGAAAATAGATAGTTTGTATTTTGAACTTACTTTGCCGTTAGATCTTGAGTTGTTTTGAATGATTTTTCTTGGGTGTTAACGGTAGAAGAAGAAACTGCTTGATTTTGTTCTTCTTTTGTATGGATGGACGAAGAGCATGTACTTGGTTGTTTTGTTGATTCGAATCCAGTTTGATTTTGCTCTTCTGTCATGTTTTTAGTAGAAAAAGATGCACGTCGTTCTGGTGGTGATGATTCGGATTCGATTTGATTGTCCACAGACAACACGGTTTGACTTTGTGACTCCGTTTTATTCGAAGATGAAGACAATGTATTTAGTTCGAGTGGTAATTCAGACTCTATTGGTTCTGTTGGTTTTATAAGAGTTTCGTCAGCTATAAAAAAAATTGATCTTTCAAGTACAAAGTTCATATTTAGTTAGTAGCTAATAGGCCATCAACAAGTGTATTTGCAAGAGGTGACATACTATGTAGTTTTAGGATATCTTGAAAGATAAATAAGTTTCGTTTTAACATCGATGAACGTTTATTCTTTGTAGAGATTCTATTTTTCTCTTTGAAGTATGAAACCTTTTACTTTCTTTTTGCGTACATTGTTGATAGAAGATCATTTGCTGCAATCTTTCAATTCGATGTTCCTGAGTTAATCGGACATTCTTATTCTTTTGCACACAAATAACACGAATAAGCGGACCGTACTGAGTAACTAAACATTTTTAAGCTTGTATATCGTGCATAAAATGGAGCCTAGGGAGATACAGAAAAAATCTCAAAAGGATAAGTGTTCTTATGTCTACCTACTAGCCTTCTAGTTATTTTATCAAAAATTTAGCTTATCGAATAATCGGTCGACCTTGAATTTTCAAGGTTGAATTTGAAAGTTCAATATTTCTTTACAGAACAAATACACAGTTAGGGTCTCCTTCGCGCGAAAGGTTAGAAATTAATACAAATTATCATGTGCCTATGACTCTAGAGATAGTGAGAGTATTACAATATTGGCGCAAAAAAATGAAGTAGAACACGTCATTATATGATCATAGGAAAGTTAATATTAGATATGTAAAACCTCCAGACGGCACTATTATTCGATCTCGAATTTCAACCGCAACTTACCTATTTGAGTTTCGCTGTAAAATGATTCTGTCATAACAACAGTTGGCAAATTATTTGTCAGGCTTTTTTCTTCATTCTCTTCATCAGCCACCTGTATTGCGGTAACGGTGGAGCTAAAAAGAGAAGAGAGAGAGAAAATAAGGAGAGTGATTTGTAAATAGTGATCTCGCAAAATAAAACACGCTCACTCAGTATGCCCTATTGAGTTCAATGCGTCAGTTGGCTGTTCGATTTCAGTTTCGGGCGAATGTAAATCAATAATGGTTTTTTCAGTAGTTACAATAGTCGACGGTTCTATTTGGTCTAGTTGTTTACGAAGTCGTTCCATCAATTGAAAACATGATGGACGCTTTTGAGGATTCTGATGCCATGCATCTTGTATTTCACTTTTATACAATTCAGGTACATCTGATGGAATAGTTGGTCGTTCACCTGTTTTCAGTTGAACTAATACAATTGTTGCATCTTCATATTCATCCCATGGTATTCTTGCTGTAGCTAGTTCCCAAAAGACAACACCAAGACTGTAGATATCACTTTGTTTTGTATATCGACTACGTGGAGTGAATAATTCTGGTGCTTTCCAATAGAACGAACCGACTAGTTGCGAGTTCGGAAATGCTGCCGATTGCAATAAGGTTTCACGTCGAATTTCCGCTAAACCAAAATCACAAACTTTAACGAGATATTTTTGATTCGAAGGTCCATTATATTTCAATAGAAAGTTCATTGATTTTATATCGCGATGAAGAATCATCGGATTAAGATTATGTAAATAATTAATTGATTTTGTCATTTGCCATGCAATAGAATATCGGTCAAGCCAATCCAATGAGATCTGTTCACGCTTTTTATGCAAGACATCGTACAACGAACCTAACGGCATATATTCAACAACAATCGCATACAAGTTCGGTTCAACACATGCACCAAAAACGCTTAGAATATTTTCATATCGGATTCGATACATGGTGGAAATTTCTCTATAGAAGTCATTTTCAATATTGGATAAAGTATTAATTCGTATCATTTTCACAGCGACTTGATCATGATGTGTTAACCATTGAGCTTTATAAACGTCAGCAAATCCACCGCTACCAACAAGTTTCTCTTCGATATACAAATCTTTATATGGTATATGTAGAAAATATTGATATTTTTCTTGAAGTTCTTGTGATTGATTTAAATCTTGTTGCATGAGTAAATTTTGTGCTAAATAAAAACGAAATGATTGAAAACGTCTATCGATCATTTTATCGATCAATTTATATTGTTCACATTGTTTTTCTAACATTTTTTGTGAGATTTCGTCTAGTTTTTTATTTAAATCTTTTAAATCTTTTTGTCGATCTTCTTCATCTTGTTTTCGATCGAATAATTCTTGAATATTTAATCCTAGACTTAAATCTTGACCAATCTGTGATAAACGTTTATTTAGTTCTTTGAAGGTTTCATCACTCCGTTTATATTCATAAACTTCTTCGTACCATTCTTCGGGCGATTTTAACTTTCCAATATACTGATTGCAATCATCAACACATTGCAGTAGACTATCAAGAATCGGACGGGTTTCTTCGCGTACTATTGATGACGTTGCATGTTCTAAACGCTCGATAGACTCGATTAATTGATCAATTCGCTGACAAAGACGTTCACATTGCACTTTATTAGCGTGAACTTGTGGTAGATTTTTATGGATTTCACTTCGTAAATCAAAAATTCGATTTGTAGGCAATGAAGTCATCTGACTAACAATTGATACAATGGAAAAAAATACACGTGTAAAAGGGAAAGAGAATTGAAGATGTTTTTGTTTCTACGCGAAGGAAAAGATGAAATTTATGGCCAAAACAAAAGTAAATATTGACAAAAATTGCATAAAAATACGGTGGACATCGTAATATGAGAATTTTTTCTCGTCCTATGAAAACGAGTAAAAACAAAAAAAAAACACTTTGCATCAATCTGATGTTGAAATCATTTATTTTAATGATAAAATACTTTCAATGTAGAAGATTGATTCATCGTCTAGATGAGAGCTGCAATGCGCATGAATGACCACAATCAAGATAAATAGTTATCAAGTATTACCATTGACATCAACGCACATTTTTATATGGTCGTTTTGCTTATAGTCTGTATTTTATAGGTAAAATAAAAGTATTTTTTAGTTTTTTTTTCTTCTTCAGAACTCATAAGATATTTTCCAGCGAAATATTATGATTGCTAGTGGATTCATGTCTGAACAAAATTATGAGGCATATTATCATTGTATTCGTCAGCAACGTCGTGATGCGACTCGAAGAAATTTACATAGTAATTTTATTGTCATTGAATGTTGAACTGGTTCATATACATCCACTTTGATAATCAACTTTAGATTTCCAATTCTTACACGTGATGATGATTTATATGAAGAACTCATCGTATTGATATCAGAAATAGTTTCCAGCGAGAGCTATTCAAAGAATTTATTCTACGCTTAAAATGTTTATCAATTATTTTTAAACAACTACTTCAAATCATTTCGAAAAGTCTATTTTGCGCAAGTGAACACTTTATTATCCACTACTTGAGATCAGTAGAATCAAGAGTCGATCGTAATAATAATTTGCTAAACATCCAAAATGAAAAATATGTTGAAAGAACAATGCAGTGCGACTACGAAGCAATATCAACTTGGGTTGTTCCATGAAGCATTACGAAAAACAAAATCGACAAAGTTTTTGATATTTGTATTTTATGTATAATGAATATTATTTAAATGTTCAATAAAACGAGTCACTTGCGTAAATCTGAGGTACTTCTTGTGTTTTATTGTACATCGATTTAAATACGATTGCTTGAACTACATTGGGATTTATTCGCAATCTTTGACTGTTGTGATTTTTTTCACCTCTGAAAAACAAAAGTATTCTTCACTTGTCAAAGTTTAGATAACATATATGCAGCTAAGCGTGCGTGAGCAGAGTGAAGAGTTTCATCATACTCATACCCACACGCTGCATGAATCAACAATATTTTATATTCGTTTTTTATCTCGCCGCAAGCAACTGCGCATACAAACTATACAGATAACACTATTCTAAACATTAATTTCACTCTTCGTAAACATGATTCGCTTGTCAGGCTTATTTTATGTTGTGTTGGCTGTTGCATTGTTCTATAGTATTTCTGCAAATGTTGTGATATATACTGTCACTTTTGATCGATGTATTCACAATTCAACTTGTCCTCAAGGAAATCCAACAAAATTTAATTCTACTTTCACTTTGAATGGTACCCTCAGTCCAATAGTGACTTTGAACGTTGGGGATAAATTACAATTTAATTTAGCTACAACTGTTGTAATTCATCCGTTAACAATCTGCAAAAATAGCCCCGTACCAAAATTCTGCCAAGGGGTTCGTGGTAAGGACGAACTTAATAAACCGATTACTAAAGCAGGCGAGACAACTTCTGTTACTTTCACTACTATTGGTTCTTACTATTATGGGTGCCTTTTTCATCCTGGAATGGGTGCCTTAATTAATGTCACCAGTTCAACTGCTGTCAGGCCATCGCCTTCCAATGTGGACACTGGTACTGGGCATAAATGATCAGTACTCTTCTAGATCATTGCTTTACTTACAATTTTTTTTCATGTAAAATCGGTGCTTTTCTTATTGACTTCGATTATCTTTGATTAATATTCTATGGTTCTCGCTTTCCGTTTTTGCAATAAAATTCATGCTTAGTATATTTTTTGTGCCTGCTCATAGTTAGGACACCAAGAATTGATTGCGAGAAAAGGAATTCCAATGAAGTCAACTATAACTTAATTCATGAAATACGGATCGCGCCACTGAGAAGTTTGAGAGTAGAAAAAAGATATTCACACCCGCACACTCACGATGAATTCATTCAAGTGAAAACCGCTGAACACGATTATTATCCTTATCGACAACATAGAGATTGTTATGACAATCGAAAGACAAACCATTGGGGTAGATAAATTGATTTGCTTCTGCTCCTGAACCATGTCCACCCACAATTACAGTGCCCTGCTTTGCACCTTGAGGCCAACGTGCTACTCGATGGTTCTGCTCATCTGCCACATAAACTGTACCCAATGTATCGACAAAGAGCCCTACAGGATACACTTGTGTCAGCTCACTCCCGTAGCCTTGACCTCCAGCGACAACAATTCCTTCTTTGGCACCTTTAATCCATTTCATTACACGATGATTATGCCAGTCTGACACGTAGACACTTTGTTGTCGATCGACAAAGAGATGTGTCGGATAGTTGAATTGATTGAGATCATTACCTCGTCCATTCCCACCAGCAATGCGAATTCCATTCTTATCACCCAATTGATATCGTCTTACTTCATGTTTTTCGAAGTCCGAGACATAGAGATATCTCTGATCATCCATTGCTAATCCGTAACAATGGGTGCTATCAATCAGGATTTCTCCTCGTGTTGTTCCATCATGACGAGACCATCGTACAACTCGTCGATTATTTCGATCACAAATAATGAAACTATTCGTCTCTTTGTCGATCAAAATATCAGTTGGACAATGCAATTGATCTAATCGATTTCCGTTGCCATTGCCACCAGCAATAACTTGTCCATTCCTTTTACCAAACTTCCATTGGATGATACGATGATTCCATGTGTCAGCAATGATCCCTATTTGATCATCATCAACAACACAGAGAAAATAAGGGCTACAGAGTTTATTGTTGGTACTGCCTTCCCCATGGCCTCCAGCCACAGTCACTCCATTCTGTGCCCATCGTGCATTATCAGGAATAGTTGGTACGACTATAAGAAATAACAAAAAGACTATGATACCTCTGTATTTGCGAAATAATTACTAACAAACAAATAGAGTAGCCTTCGAGGAAAAGTAATCTTTGCTAAACTGGTCTCCGAAAAGATTTCCCTAGACATTCAGGAGATCCGCACTGCAAAAATTGATTTTCCAAAAATACGAAAAGATATTCAACGAAGATAACCATACATGAGACCATAGAATCTACCATCTTTGATGCCGGATTTTTCATCTGTAGTACCTTAGAAAATCGTAAGGTTTTGAGGAAACACTTCTTTGCAGACGGTGCCCAGAAAGGCTATAAGGGCTGACCAACACCAAGCTATCATCGGTTGAAGCGCTAATAAAACGATCCGCAAGTAAGATTGATGGAAAACTATTGACGGTGAAATTTGTAACAGGATTCCTAGTAGAATATACCTTCACCTAAAGATTTCTGCCATTAAGAGTATTTTTTTCGCTAATATAAAAATTAGAGACAAAGTTTTTTTTGTCCTATTTTATAAACTAGTGAATCACTCTAGTTTAAATGATTTTCTTTTGTACGTTCTGTAAACTCAGAATTATCGTTGAAATATTAAATTAAAATGTGTACTATTACAACTCGAGTTTTCGAAGTGTGACGCAAATATCTACCAACTATTGATGTGTTGTTAGTATCGACACAGTGAAAATATTTGGATTCATTAATAAATATTATATTGCTGCTAAAAACATTCATTCTCATTTATGAGTAAGTATATGAGCATGCAGTTTCAGATAAGAATTTGTCTCATTCTCACTATTATGAAATGCTACATCGGATAACTATACTAGGAAATCAATTAATTAAAGGAAGAAGAATGCGTGGTTTCTTAAAAACGATGAAACTATTTGAAGAAATTGTTTCGTTTCAATAACTAAAAGTTTGTATACACAAAAACATAGATAGACACGCATTCAAACCGTCAATAAGTCTCTGGTAAATTACATGGGTTTTCTGTCTAACATCTAGTATAGTTGTGTGTAAAGAATATCGTCCCCAGCTTCATCAGTCATGGACATTTGAAGGATAAAATTGCATATACACTAGTTATTTGTTTGTTTTAGAAGTTAAAAAATGATTTGTTAGCTGTATCCTTGAAAAAGAAAACATTTCGTACGTAAAAGGAGAACCGCAACAAGTGCCTTCGATTCCTCGGTCTAGTCAAGTTTTCGAAAGCAGAGTAAATTGTATGAAAGTCAGAAAACTCTTTCTTGAGGTATTAAAATTGGCTCAATTGATTTTGGAAAACGAAGTATGAGAAGAGTGCCAATTAAAGTAGCAAACTTCTTCCTCTGCATATATTCTGCAGTTACTATCTAGATGTTCTAGCTCAAGCACTTTTCGAGAAACAAGCATATCCGTATGATACTTCTATTGTCATATAAGTGTCATGATTGAAAGTTGATATCGAGTGACTACCTGCTGCAAATCGACATGTATATACTCTTTTACTATCATTTCTAATTTTTTCAATCACTCGCTCTTTTCGTTATTATTGTTGCATGCTTAACATCGCTGAAAAATCTCATTTTTGATTACTTCGAAAACAAGCTAAAAAGAAAGAAATCAAGTTGCATGTCCAGTTGTGTAGAGTAATGAGGCGCTTATGAAATCATATATTACTCATTATACGATAATACAATATAAGTAAAAATATGAGGTTTGCATTTTTTACTGATTTGTTTTGTCCGGGATATGTCCTATATGAACACTATTTTGCTTTTGAATTTAACTTTTGTAAAACAACAAGGCTACATATCAAATCAAAAGGCTTTGATGAAATCTATAGGTCAATCTACTTAATTTCTCTTTTTTTTGTAATGAAATATGAATGAGAGAAAAAGTTGACGCTATGCAACATAATTGACACATATATGAAAATAAGTGGCAGAAGGGGAAAATAATTTCCTTTTCTAATGACCTTTCTGTTGATTCATTATGGCAAGCTCAAGATAAATAAAATGCCTATGACTAACAACTGAAATGTAATATCGTTATTTGTAGTCCCAGTGTTGTTACCAGTGAAATACACAGAGATGGACTCATTTCAGAGTACGATTTGATCCTTAATTGTTCAGTTCATTTTTGAACAAACCGTTAAGACTACTGGTGCACATTCGCTGGTACTCTCAATTATTGAAATCTATGAGACTACTACTACATTGAAAAAGTATCAGCATTTTATTAGTGAACTTTCATCTTGTGCCACTCACCTCTGTGTGGTTGCTCGCTAGTTTCATTAAGCATCATATTGCTGCGCTCTTGCTCATAGAATTTCAATTGAATCAAACTTCCACTATCATACAACAATTGCAGTTGTGTTTTATCTTCATCTTTTATATAACTATTGTAAAATTCCAAATGTTTCAGTGTATTAAGTTCTTTTGAAGCGTCAACGAGAGCTTTTGCGAATTTATGTTATATAACTGATGCAGATATACAGAGACGTCTCATAAAATGATCACTTTGTAATGATTTAATCAGATGACTTTCTATTTGATCCGATGGTCGTATACCTTGAATATGTAGACTGAGTGATTTGATTGATTTGTGATCTCTCAATATACGCAAAAGATTAATTACAAAAGTTTCGTCTTCAAAGTCAGCGAGATCCATTAGATCAATATCATGTAGAGTTTTATTGTTTTTCAACATTTCACAAAAATGAGATAAAGTTGATGGAATACACAACGAACCAATCAGTTTTAGTTGATTTAGTGTGTTTGTTTTCAAATGAAATATAGAATTGATGATATCGATATTGTTGAGATGCTCTACAGTTAATCCTGTCAGTATTTTGTTCTCTTCTAAACATCGTCGAAAATTACCCTCATACCAGAGATAGTCACTTGCAGAAAAATCTAGTTTCTTATATATTTTGTTTTGTTGCAACAGTTGAGTTAGTATCGGTATATTTGCATCTTGATTAACGTCGGAGAGACGAACTTTTAATAGTTGATTATTGAATTCTATCACCATATATGCAGAGGTATATTTCACCATGCCCAAAAAATTACGAACACCAACATTAGTCATACGTAGGCAACGGATGGAAGAACGGTTAATGATGACATCGAGCAGCGTTTTGAGATCATCTTCAGAAATCGAAGAATCCTGGAGCATCAACTCTACAATGTTAAAACCTTTTGTAAGAGCCTCACACATCATTTTAACGTTCTTGCCAGTAATTTTCACTTGAATTACCACTGCAGCTTTGGTCTTAAGGTCAAACTTACCTCCCATGGCTTCAAAATCACTAATATATTTACGCATTTCATTATTGAAGCTAATTTCATCGTAGTGCTGGAGACAAACCCAACGGACATGACCATCAACTGTGACTGTTCGATATAAGTTTCCTAGGCTACGCTTATTATCAACACGCTCAAGATAACTTTCAAGTTCACGTAGATCTGCACCTTGTAATGGTGCTACAATTGATTTTTGTTGGCCAGTCACAGAAGTATCTGGATGCTTGTGTTGATTGTCGTATCTATTGATTAGGGAGTCGATCATTTTTAATTGATTTTTCATGTCTTCATAATATTGATCATTGTCGAATTTTGATGGTAATACATGCTTGATAGCTGTTGACGCACTTCCGAGCTGTGGAATGACAAGACCACCAAGTGAGAGCAAGAGTTGTGCAATTTTAATTGTTGTTCTCAAATACGGTGCATATCTAACAATGAATTCTTGTGGTGTTTTAATTGAATAGCCCTCATGTGGAGCAACATGCATTTCATGTGGCTCATGTGAACATTCACATAGAAAATAGAGTTTATAATGAGTGTGAAACCAGCTCCGTACACTATTTATTAGCGCCATATCAGAATGTCTTGCAGGTAAGATAAAAAAAGTAGCGTGGTGTAGTATATTCGTGTAACTCATACATCTGCCTCATCACATAACTGATTTGAGATAGTATCTCTTGTGTATTGGCAAAAGTAAGATTACACGTATGTTTCACTATTTTTATATCCTCGTGCATTTGATGGAGATCCACTTGACCAGAATTATCTGGGTGTTCTTCAGGCTCCATAGTTTGAACGACTTGACCAATGCACGCAACAATACGCAGCGGTTTAGACCGTTTTCCTTTTTCATTTCGGATGAACTTTCGCTGCACATTGTTTACACACAAAACCTTCACGCCATGAAATCGACGTTGTACATCTTCAAGAAGAAGACACTCAATATTATCAATAGTAACGGTTTCTATCTCGAAAAATTTATCTCGAAACTGGGCTGTTTGACTTCGTACATTATCAGTATCCTCTCCCATGATAATTTTTGTGAAGAAAGAAGAAGTCCTCCAAACTATAACCAAAGATGATCTAAAATATAAATATTTGAGAACGCTATATGATACTGGTATATACACGTAATAGCATATTCTATGCTCAAATAAAGATGCACTCAATTATAGCTTGTTAATCGATACTAGCAAATAATGGATCCTCTAAAAGTGACATAGATATGTCATTGTGGCGTGAATGAGAAAGACATGTGTTAATGTAAGTACCCGTTATATGATCCAGACAGACAAGCAAGTATCTTGAGACTGTTCTGAATTGTCTAGTGGTGTGGATATCAATCTATGTAAGAATCTATTATCTAAACTTGTGAAGTTTTTCTCAACTATTTACGTATGGTCATCAACTCACGTCTGTGAACCTTCTTGCATGCATGTACCTACACTCTTCAGTATAGCCAGGCAAGATTGTATTTTCTTATAACATATACTTTCATTACATTTAACCAAGCTGTCGTTATGACTTTGGAATATAAATTTAGAAAGCTGAGAATTGTTATCGACTTGTCTTACCTGTCAGCATACTAGTTCAAACAAAACGCTGCTCCGTTCATGATTTTTCGAAAGTTCTCGATAATTTTTATGATTCTAAAAGCTTTTAGATCTGATATTGGCAAATTTTCATTACAAGATACTAATCGACATTTACACCAATACCCTGAAAATTCTATATGGCGTGAAAAGTCCTCTTTTTTCTGTTATCTCTATTGATCATGAGATCGACTAATTGTTTTTACATACGTATGTATGAAGTGGTGAAGGAATTCTACTAGGCTTTTTTTGACGAAATAGAGAGTTAGTCAACGTTATTCATTAACAACGTTGCCTTCTTGAATGTATCTTGATTTGAAAAAATGCTTTGTACAACTTGCACTACTTGCCTGCTTTGTTTTTCAAATAGTTCTTTTCTTTCACTCTCTAGCATACGAACGTTTTTTTTTGTACCATTTTTGTTTACTTAAAATATTTTTTTCTTTATGATGAAAATCGTTATTTTTCAAGCACGTGGATTCTATTGCAACATTTTGTAAATAGCAGTAATAAAATATTTCTTCGCATGCCTTGAGTGATGTTATAATCTCATTACACCCGGTAACGACTTTTTCTCTAGCTAAACATACTTCATAAACATTCGGTGTTGTGCCGATATTGATGGCACGCTTCGATGATTCTCCTTCCTTCTCTTTCTGTTCTCTTTCCATTGTTCTAATGTATCTCTCTCCTGTCTCTCTTCTATCTCTCTCCTATATATACGTGCGTTATGTATGAAGTTGTTACACTCTGGAGATGTCAGATGACACAATACACCATCATGCCAACGGGCATAGGCGACACTCTCTAGTTTTGTCGTTACACTCTGGATAACTTGAAGTAGCCTAATAAACATCTTTGCCGAGAGTGGCACAAGCTACTCTAATCAAGTTGTTCGTTACACCGATCATTTAATTTAACTGGAAGAAGAGACTAAAACCCCAAACAGACCAAAAATTCATAAAATTTAATTTTGTTTTAAGTCAACAGCGGTCCACACTAAAGCATTAAATCACCAATAGTATAAGACAAGCCTCTTTCATGGATGCGAAGTGCATCGTAGAACATATTACTGCATTGACAGGCGCCGCTATCGTATGTGCTCCAGTTAATAACAGATTATCTTAAAAAGATTCGTCACAAACTATGGCTATCTAGATAACATAGTCTGTGTGACGTCTAGCTTGTGTTTGTATCCATAGTGATGTAGACTTCCTTGTTAAAATATTTGAAGTAATTAACAATTATTACGATAGTCACATTCGTCCTTCAAGAATATTCAAAACAGATTCCTCGCAGTTTTTATCATGATTTAATACATAACAGTAGGAATTAATGATGTATCGTTGATTATGAATAATGACATCAGTATTGGTGTATGACTATGAAACTATTTACAGAGTTATACCATTCGTAAGAAAATCAAATAATTTTATTCAATTAAAATGCGATTCTTCATTCATCATTAATTAATTGACGTTTTTGTTTTTAAATAGTTTTGTCTATGACAAGAGTAATATTCACTAGAACCATTGGATACTTCCTATACTATACATGATAGAAGGGAAAATGCAATTATGTTGTTGATCTAGCTTCTAATATGAAATAAAATCTCTTTCTAGTATCTTTTCCTAATTAACGATAGGTTTTCATATATTCAGATAGATTTGAATAATGTATATTTTTTCAGTAAAATTGATCTTCAAGTAGAAGTTAAATTCAAATATCTTTAAAATAGCATTACTAAGTTGAATGATGTTATGAAACCCATATGGCGATAAATAATACATATTATGTAGTTAATTGCACGTCGATTTTTTAGTTGTGTTCCATTGACTCCCTTACGATTATATTTTCTTTTAACAGAAATATTTTTTCTAGAATCAGTTAAAATATGGTTGAAGTTATCACTCACACCTCCGTTAGAAATCTATACAACGTCAATAACGTGACCACGAAGAAGATCATTAAAACTCATTTACTAAGAAAAACATGTCTTATTTTAGAATGTACTTTATACATAGTTATAATAAATAGAATCTAGAATACAAATAAAGAATAAAATAAAATTTAAGAACGTATTGAATAAATTTTTGTCAGATTATCAAGAGATCTATTTTCTTATTATTTCTGTATAGTTTCTACAATATTTATTGTGAATAAAAGAATATTTAATTTTTTTTCTTATTTATATACAACAACTGTTACGCTTAAATTCAAGATGTTTTTATTTAAAAAAAAATTCTTTTACTGTTAGGAATAGATTCCAGTACATAGTAAAGATCATTTTAAACAGTATTAATGGACCTTTTCCCTCGCATAGCATGAAATGCGGCAGCTCGACGATGTGGATACATTTTCAGCATACCGCTAATAACATGCTGGATTTCTCTGTCATAATCATTTTTAAATTTTTCTTCTTCTAATGTATCATATAGATGATTTTTTATTGTTGCTGTTGCTCGCATTCTATTGTCAAGTAATGTTTTCTTCATTTGATCACTTGTACAATTGACAATAGAGAGAAATATGAGAAAGATAACGATATGAGCCAATGTAAATAAACGACGATGATAATTTGTATTCATGTTGTATTGAACTTAAATAAAAATATAAAGTAATAAATAATAAGTAGTTAATATACAAACGAGTTTGCTCTAAAACGCCAAACTATAGAATGTGACTATTTTGAGTTACTGCTGGAAATACTTTTTATATCAAAAGGTGAAAACTACTTCTGTAGTTATTGATAATGAAATTGAGAACGTCCAATAATTATGAATATATGCTTTATAAATTCCGTTAGAACGCTGTCGACCGATGTTGCCTTGCAAACTATCCTGTATATTAATATTTTTTCTAGCTTAACAGACTCACACTAATGATCAACGACATCGTTTTATCACTCTCTCTTTCTCTTGTAATGCTAGCTTTTGTAATTACGATGTTAAGAAGATTACAGCGACAGTAGGACCTAGACTAAAACGGAAGACATACTTCCTTTGAAATTTGTTTCTTGTTCTGCTCTTATGTGCTGTGAGCGCGAAGGTCGATACATATGGATGTTTACCAAAAAAAAAATAATGAAACAGACAGGAGACCAACTTGATCCTTCTTGATTTAATTATTTGTTTCAATGGGGAATATCAGTTTAGACTAAGAAGATATAAATCTCTAAATAATAAATTTATATTTTCTATGCTATATTTTGTATAAAGTGAACATACAATAGTCACAATATTTATTCAGAATACAAATATGTTGATTAGTTTAAAATAGATTTATTTTACTACTCGAAGAACACTTTAAAGCGATGTATAAACATCTGATTCATAGGTTAAGGTATAATTTAAGAAACAAAAAGAAATTTTAAAATATGAACATTGATTTTCTTTCACAACAATTTATATGTAATATATCGATGATTTAAAGATTTTTCGTAATACTTAGTGACTATGTTATTTATGGTAAAGCTAGATAATCATTATATTTTGGTATACGAAAAGAATCAATGAAATTGTATGTGAAATCTAATACAGTATAGAACTTCATAACTTCAATTCTTAATTATGGATATGTATAGAACTTTACAAATGTATTAGCTAGTTTTTTTTTCTATAGTAATCTTTCTTTTTACTTTACTCATACTATTGTTTATTGGTAAAATTTATTAGAAAAAAGAATTATTTGGTAGGCATCCCAAATAAACAGAATGTTAAAATTCTTCATGTAATGCCAACGAATTGTTTGTATGAGTTATATCTGACAATATAATTCAAGGTCAGTATACGTATCGACATGTATTTTGTGTAAAGAAAAAGAGAAAGAATGAATTTTGTATAGAGCAAGATTCTTAAGGCCCCCCCCCCTCAGAAAAGCCGATTTTTCAAAAAAAAACGAAATCGAGTTTTTATCATAGAAAGATTCCCCGTGATCTCCTCTTTCAGAATATATATANTGATAAAAACTCGATTTCGTTTTTTTTTGAAAAATCGGCTTTTCTGAGGGGGGGGGGGCCTTAAAATGGAATACACTTTAAAATGTTTTCAAGTGTTTACATATACTTAGTTTTTCAAATAACATTTTCGCATAACATCTATTTATGTATTTTCATTTTGATTAAATTTGAGTAATAGAATTAGTTTAGAGTAACATATAATCAAAATTATATCTTTAAAATATTGTTTTCAAATTTTTAACATAGAACTAAAAACTAAATATATATATCAATCAATTACTACTTACATTTTTTTTGCTGAAAATGTTTCTAGTAAAAATAGAATATCACACACTAAGTATGCCTTTTTTCTTTCTTTTTGATTCACAGGAAACATTCATTTCATTCAAAGAATTTTAACTCAACAGTCAAAAGTAATACATTTATTCAGTGATTCTTGACGGAGAGAGATGCTGAATACTGGGGACAATTATGTAGTATTGATAAATACGGCAGTTTTCAAGGATCAATACACTCACTCCTCTTAGCTAATGGCTGGTAATGGTTATGACAGGAATTGAAACAATTTCAAATAACATTAATAAAATAATATTCATGCATGATTTATTGAAAAATGCATTAAAGAAAATGAAGTGCAACTGTATCTAATAGGTAGAAATTTTCAGTTTTTGTTTTTCTTTGATAGAAGTTGATGAACCATCGGGCTTCCGATTTTTATGAAACTCGTATTTCTCAGAGATGCACATATTCTTCAATTAATATCTCAGGAGAGGCAAGCGAGGTTGCATTTATGTGGAAATAGTGAATACTACAGTTGAATCTAGTGTCTATTTTGAAGATCAACACAGAAGACTTCTATTCAAATTATAAAATGCATAATGCAGTTGTTTTCCTAAATTCGATGTGATTAGCATATCGTTAAAATTGTGTTTTTATTGATTTATTAAAATATTGAAATTGTTCAATATTCACATTATACAACTTTTTGATTATTCTCCAATGTTATTTATTAAGTTTTTATATTTTATAATAATTGCCAAAGTTTAGTTTTTGCTTTAACTATCTATACTACGAGTTGCATGGACAGTGGATATGTTGACTTTACGCAAATCTTTATTGAATAGCAGCATTAGTGTTCGTATTGTTGATTTTCTCAGCAATGTTCTTACCAGCTCAATCGAATCGGTTTTTAATTCATCGTATTGACTTCAGAAATAAATTGTTCAATTAAGTAGTCTGATGTGATATAATATATATATACATATAATAAAACATTGTGGTGGTGCTGTCTCAGGTGACAAACTCTTCCTTTCCTTGTGATTGGTTCTATCTAGCTAGCTTATAAATTTGTTCAAACATTCATTAAATAATGTTCTGAATACTTCATTTAAGACAGTATAGGATAAATCATAATTAGTGCTCATAGAGACTATGCATCTGTAATTACCCAATTATCATTATTATGAATGGATGGGCTAGTAGAATGATTTATGATTTAGTTATGTTCTTATCTGAATCAATGAATATAGCTGATTATATATATATATATATATCTTCAGCTGACCATTGAGACGGCGATGAAAACAGTTAGATCATCAAAAACACAATCAAGCGGTTAGCCAATTTCTAAGAAAGAAATAAGCAAAATTAAACAATATTTCATCAACCAACAAAATATTTGATGTTAAATCATCACACTAAAAAAATCTACTCATTCTATTTGAGACATGCAATGATTATTCATACACAATAACAAAATACAGTGTAATTCATCTATATTTGAAATCAATATTGAAGTATAGTCAATAATTGCGAATTAACACACCATATGGAGAGAACTATGATGTTGTTCATGTTGTGCTTGTTTTTTCATAAATGTAAATCAATAATAAGTCAATTTCCGTAATAATTAAAATCAAGATTGAAATTGATTATCTTTGTATTCTAATATGGTTTACTTCAAATTTAAAAATAGTATTCACATTGTACACTAGTTATTCTCAAATCTTGAACCAATTCAGGAAATACATCTTATGAAAAACTTGTCTGTTGAATTTCACGAACTGCTGATTTTTATAGTCAATCGTTTAATGTACTACATTTTCTAACAATTCAAATTCAATCATAGTTCCACTGATATGTTTGTCGATAATTCAAAGTTATTGATAACGAAAAAAAATGAGCACATTGGAGATGTCACTATGAAGCTCAAATTGAAAACCCCATCTATCGCACACTCTTTGATTGGTGAAAATTGTTAATCAGTCTATCATGCATACTTTTCTGTGAGATTATTTTTTCATGCAAATCATCAATAGTAGTTTTCGCTCCTTTCTGTTGGACTTGTGAATAGAAATGTGTCTCAAAATAATTCCTATCGCTATGTTTTATAACGATTGATCTATTTTACCTTAGATGAGTTCTGTTTCCCGTCGATCAGCATTACTTATCGATAGTTTTAAACGTGTGCATAATTATTTGCGTATATCATTGACAGAACGGTGTAATTTAAGGTTATTTGAATATTTTCATAATATCAAAGTACAACATATTAAGCATGATTCACTTGAATAGATGTCAATATTGTATGCCAGAAAAGGGAGTTGAACTGTCTCCTTCAAATCACATATTGAATACAAATGAAATATTACGTCTTGTTCGTATTTTTACTGAACATGGTGGAATTAATAAAATTCGTTTAACTGGAGGAGGTACGTCGTTATTAACGTTAAGTAGCTTATTATTAACGTAAGAAAATTTATTTATATCATTCGAAATTTTATAAATTCCTTTTAGAACCAACTATTCGTAAAGATCTTGTTGACATTGTACATGGTATACGTTCGTATCCATCAATGAAAACAATTGGAATAACAACAAATGGTGTTCTTTTACATCGTTTACTTAAACCACTTGCACAAGCTGGCCTTAATTCATTAAATATATCACTTGACTCATTAGTTGCAGAAAAATTTGAATTTCTAACACGACGTGCAGCATTCGCCCGTGTTTTAACCAATATACGTTTAGCATTGGATATTCCAAATTTATATCCACTTGTGAAAATAAATTGTGTTGTAATGCAAGGAGTAAATACTGATGAATTGATTGATTTTGTTGAACTAACTCGTGATCAACCCAATTTAGCTGTACGTTTTATTGAATATATGCCATTTAGCGATAATAAATGGAGTAACAAAAAGTATTTTCCATATGAAGAAATGCTAAAAATAATAAAACAAAAATATGATTTAGAAAAACTTATTCAAGAAGATAAAAATGATACAACCAAATGGTATCAAGTGAAAGATAATGCTTATTCGGGAAAAGTCGGTTTTATTACGTCTATGAGTGAGCATTTTTGTTCGACTTGCAATAGAGTCAGAGTTACGGCTGATGGACAATTGAAAGTTAGTTTATTTATTAAGTAAAGAATTTTGTCTTTGAAAAAAAAAAGTTTTTAGGTTTGTTTATTTGATAATAAGGAAGTATCATTGCGTGATGCTCTTCGATCAGGTTTAAGTGATGAAGAAATATATTCATTAATACAACGAACATTATATAAAAAAGAAAAAGAACATTTGTCAGTGGATATTTTATCAACACAAGAGAATCGTCCAATGATTCTAATCGGTGGATAAGAAAAGCAAATCGAGATCATCAATATAATCAAGCAAATATGTGGCAATATGATTCGTTTTTATTTTATAAAGTTTTTCATTGTTTTTATTTGTTATTTTTTAATTTACTGTGATTTTTAATTGCATTTTCATGCAAATAAATGATATACACGTGCTTTCTTTTTAGATAATGTTGAAGTCAAAAGAACTTGTTGTCCTGATTATCAATCTACTTTGTATAGCAACAGCAGTCAAAGGAGACCAATGTGTAAATAAAACTTGTATATAATTCTATCTTTAGTAGCATTTGTTGTGTATATCGTAATAAATACATCACTTCTAATTACAGTTACTAATTTATGTAGAAACGATCGATCAAGAATGATTACTAACTTTCCATCTACTATTTTAAACCAAAAAAAGCGAATGAGAGAAATGTAATATTTTAAAAATAGACGAGACTACATTGTTGTGTTTGTCATCTATATTATTTTTAATATGATTTACTTTTATAATTAATCGCTTGTAGTTTTTTTTGCTTCGTTTGATTTTTCATATCAATTTTTTATATAATCTAAAGGAGAAAAAACACTTTGTAGTTGGTAGATTTGATTTAGATGTTCGTTTGTTTTCTGAATTTATAATTCCTCATAAATTTTCTTTTTATTAAGTCCAAAACAAAATACACTGTATCAAAATGTTATAATAATCAAGAGTATCAGTGGTTAATTGAACTACCGAAAAATAAAACATCGTGTAAAGGTAAATCAGTGGCTCCACCCAAAGCTGTTGTGTGCAGTAAGTGAATTTTCAAGAAAAACATCTTTTAGGAATAATAATCTCATTTATTTCTACTCAGATTTTGCTTGTCCAAAAGGGAAAACATTTGATGCAAATACACTTGATTGTCAAAGTTGTCCAGCAGGAACATTTTCCCTTGGTGGTGGTCAACAACATACATTTAATGGAGCCAATGATCTTGAATCATTACCACTGGATCTCTCAGTTGAAACAACATCATTGGTATCACAATATAATCTTGAGTGTAAAAAGAACCGGTACTTGCTTAGTAATTGATCATCTCTTCGATATTGAAAACAAATAAATATTTTAGACCTTGGCACATCACAGGAAATATGCTTCAAATTGATGTGCAACCCAATTGTGTTACTAAACTTTCATTTCGAGTTAAACTTGAACGAGCTGGATCAATTACCATAACATATAATTTAGCTACTTCGTTCGTTTATGGAACTGTAAATAATCAATTGATATCATTTGTTTTATTAAAATTAGATCTTATTTTGTTTAGATCTCATCACGATGTGACTTTACTATGAAACAAAATGGCGATAATAATAACGACGATGATAATATAGATGAAAGTGATTCAAAAGGACGTATTATTTTTACTTTATATCCAACCGGTTATGGTGCTTGGTTGAACAAAAAAGTAAAAACTAATATTTTGATTGCTATCATATGTTAATTATTTTACAATGATTCATTATAATAGATGATGATTCCAGAAGAAGGAGAGTATACAATTACATTGTACACTGCTAGTTTTAATACATTCCATTTTCCATTTGCAATTCGATCAATCATTGTCGATGGTTAGCAACTAATAGAAAAAGATTATTTTATTTCAATTGTATTTTGTTGTTGTAGGAACTTCATTGATTCAAGAGTGCATTCCATGTCCAACAGGTAAATTGCGTATTGATTCAGATCTTTATTATACACGTGCTTTTTATGTCAAATTATGTATCTTTTTTAAGGTACATATGCTTCAAACGATGGTTCAGATTCTTGTAAACCATGCGCAATAAATACCTATGCTGACAGTGAAAGTTCTACTGAATGTCTTCCCTGTGAAGATGCGACACAATATTCAGGTAAAAAATATTACTGAATTTTTGATTTCATCGATCAAATGACAAAATTAGATGAGGGATCATCAAAATGTTTACCAAGACCTATCTGTGAAGCGAAACACTATCGAAAAGTATTCATCGGATGTGATAAATCCAATATGGTATAATGTCATGTTTCTCATATTAAAAAAATATTTCAATATTTCAATTCCTTAGGCAACAGTTAAATATGAACCTATTCAACCAAAAATTTGTATGAAAGGTGATCCTCCTATAGAAACGAAACAGTCGTCTTGTGGAACATGCAATCCGTTCGTATCTGTTTTGTTTATTTTTGCTCATATCAACTCATATTTATCTTTTAGTGGTATGTATAAAAAAACAGATGGTGATCATTGTGATTTTTGTCCACTGCAAACTTATTCAAATGGAACTTTAAACGCATGCCTACCATGTGAAAATAAGCTTTCTCTTTTACCTGGTTTGTACTATAAAATTTGGAATGAACTACCACCTTATCTCAATAGAAGTTATATGTCGTTCGATGAAACTAAAGATTGTATGTAGTATATAGTGTTTACATTATTTGAAAAATATTTATTTGATTTATTTTGAAGTAAATCGATTGGATCCTCGTCAAAGTTGGGTTAGTCGCAATTTATATATATATCTTTGTTGTAACTCTGTAGTTTTATTGAATAGATTCCAAGTATAGATTATATATCATCGCAAGCACTTCCTGATATGATATCTGTATTGAGTTTAACTATTTCTAAAGGTTTTCGTCAAACAACAACAACGAAATCGGTTAAAGACTTCGGAATATTATTTTTTAAATTTTCAATACAGTGTCAATCTTCATGTACATTTTTCTTAGTTTCTCAGGTAATTGGAATGAATAAAAATTATATTGAGTCAGCATTTTTGTCGACTAGGATCTAGATGATGATGATTTTGGTTGGGAAATTATTGAAAAATGGAATATAAAAAAAAAATCTGAACATAAAGATATGGTGAACTATACGTATGTTTTTATTTTCATTTATGAATTAAAAACTTATTCAGTTTTTCATTATCCTTAGATATTCAATTCAAAATCCTAGTGAAATTATGTTTAATTGGCTGTTTACATCCGATGATGTACGTGACGAAATTGATGAAGTTCGTATTTATGAAATTAGTGTTACGAATACAGAAGTTGGTGGATCTGATCAATGTGTTAGTTGTTTAACAACTAATAATCAAGTAACGGAGTAAGAAGAAGAATTACTATTTTGTTATTGCTCTTTATACTTACTTTAAACAGATGCCAATCATGTACGTCTGGACATATTTTGTCAAATAATACATGCATTCACTGTCCAAAATTAACAATAGCTAGTCGCGTCCGATCCAATGACCCAATTCCAACAATATGTGAACCATGTGCAAAGAATACAGTAACAGATGATGGTGTTTCATGCTATGTACCATGTAAACAAACATTTGATGGAAATGTCGAATATGATTTAAATCCAATATCGACGTATGCATATAGAAATGAAGATTTTATTTTTTTTCAGTCCATATTATTGATTGCACGTTTTATTTTTGTTTAGTATTGCATTTCATGGTTCAAAATTATTTACACAGAAAGGTAGTGGCTATTTTCATGTATTCAATACAAGTATTTGTGGTCAAACTAGTGTTACTTGTGTCAAAACAGCAGTGCGTAAAAAAGTTCTATGGAAGAGGAAAAAACATTTTTTTATTTTATTTTGTTAGTCATCAGATGAATCAAAACGTTCAAAATTTCAAATGAAAATCGACTCGAAATTATGCCGCATTGGTACTGTCCCAGATCAAAATGATAATAAAACATCTGTAGCTTATATTGATGAGTAAATATAGCTTTTATTATCATTTGTATGTTTTCTTTTATTTTATACGATTTTCTTTTTCTTTTCAGTTTTGGTGAAGAATTATTAAATGTATCATTATCGACATCAAAATTTTTTCCAGCACTTCGTTCTGATTATAATTTATCTGATATAATACTTGTTTATCGAGCTAATTCATCAAGTTCTCAATCGAGTTGTTCTGAACGTATTACATATTTATCATTACGTTGTGATCATCTATTTGATGATGATAATCTTAATTCAACAATAAAATATGAATTACAAACGCCAAATGAATGTGTAACAGGTACATGTGATGGATGTACATTTCATTTTCTTTTACGCACACCATCTGCTTGTCCAACATGTGACGAAAATAAAAATGGATATCGTGCATTTCTTGGCCCATGTAAATTTGGTCGACAAGAAGTACGAAAAATACCATACCCGTATGTTGCCTTAAAATAATGTTTGTGCCTTTTCGGACAAAATGAAATTTTCATTTTTCTAACATAGATATTGTTCACATAGTTTAACTGAAAAAGTTGAAACTCATCCATGCTCTATCTTATCACTTGAAATTAAAATAATTATAGGTTTATTTATTATAATAGCAAGTGCACTTACAGCAATCGTTATTATGTGTTGGCGAAAAAATCGAAAGTAAGTTTAAGAAATCTGCTTCAATTGAAGGTATATGTTTATTTTCTTTCATTATTCTTAGACTAGAATATCGTTACATGCAATTAATTGAAAATACGAATCCTGATGACGATGCACCAATTGATAATGTTTGCGCGCAAATTAGTGATGAAGAAGACTCAAGTGAGGAAGTGCAATTTAAAACACAATCACGAGCCAAGAAGATTATGAATGTTGTTCGAAAAGCTATCAGAAAAGTAAATATAAAAAGAAATTAGTTTTTGATTAATATTTTCAATTTTTATCTGTTTAGAATCCAGGGAATGGACAATCTGAACCATTTGGTGATGATGGATTTTTATTGGCAAGTACATCAACAAATGAGGCATGAATCTCGACATACCTTTGATTAATATTGTTTTCTTACTCGATCTGCTTATTAAAATTTTAACAGTGACATTTTTCTGTTTTTCAATTGTATTCTTACTAATAATTTTTTTGTTTTGTTTCCTTATCTGTTCTCACAGTTTATTTTACCGTCCGCTGACGTCTTACGAAAAAAATTTACTCAAACATGATATCAAAAGTATTTTATTCTGAATCTCTGTTTTTTTTCTTCTTTTTGTTGTACGCTTTCAAGTATTCATGATTTTGTTTTGCATCTCAATATTATATTCAAGTATTTGTTGTATTTTTGTCTTAAAAAAAATAAGTTGGTAATATAAACGAAAAGTATAATTAATTCAACTGATTTCCTTCTCTTTGTCAAAACTAAAGATCGATCAGAATCAAACGAAAAAACTTTGATCTGAACAAAAACAATATACATGAATAGTTTTCATTCAGCTTGGGAATTTCAAAGTGTTAGAAATATTCAAATCTTCTCGGGGTGTTCAAATTGATGGATATAATTTTAGAGTATTATTTTTAGAATTTGCGGATCTGAGTTTCCAAAGACATGCTTATTGCAAGAAAAACAAAAATACGTTTGTATCTTGTTGTCAGTAAAAATAATGTGAAATTAATATTTCTTAATGATAAAATTTATGAGTAAAATGCCCCTCTTACACATTGAATCTGAAATTGAACATTTGGAAATATTTGACCCAAGGATATATTTTCAAAAAAAAAACTACATAGTAATAGTTAAATCAATTGGAAATTATACTATGATTTCGAGTAGTTATGCACATCAATATAAATGCACATAATAAACCAAAAAAACACAATAGTGTTGAAAGGTCTTTTCTAGCTCACGTTTGAATAATAATGATAATATGATAGATGACTGTCTTCAATCATTTGATAGCTGTTCGAATAATAGTTACATATAAATTTCGTTCTTTGCTTTTTTTCTTACTTATAATACCAGCTGTTTGACGTTGCATGAATTATCGTATTTCATTGGCTATTTTATTCTCCAATGATCAAACTTCATTATTCGATTCTTTTAAAATACGAATGCATTTCGAATATCATTTATAATGTAGAAACTCATGATCTAACATTTTTATTTTCAATATTTATCTTGTTTTTATTTTCACATTCTATGATATCTTTAAGAAAACCCTTTCTAACTGTTAATTTAATTGGTAAGGAACAAAAAAAAAATCGGCGTGGTGGCCAAGTTGATCTTAAAAAGGCTGCCTAAAACATAAACGTCGACGTCAGTCATCATCGTTATAGTTTTACTTTTACCTGTTTATTTTGTTCGAGTTAATATTTGTACTTTGATTTGCTTTTTATATCATATCTTGTAGATCAACAACAGATCTCAGTCTTTCTCTTTTCTCATTATTTTTTCATCATTTTCTGGTTATCAGATACAAAAAATTGAAAACAATAATACTACAAGATGAATCCTGAATAGTGAGTCATCAAGATTTGTGTTTTGTTCGAAACAGAAATGAATGATTGTTTGTTTGCTTGATTTTTATTTAGCGATTATCTTTTCAAATTGTTGCTTATTGGTGATTCTGGTGTAGGCAAATCATGTCTACTATTACGTTTTGCTGTAAGTTAAATCTGAAATAAGATCTTGATCAAAAATATTGATATTAAATCTTTCTTGTTAGGATGATACATATACTGAAAGTTATATCAGTACAATTGGTGTTGATTTCGTAAGTTTATTTTTGCATTATTTTAAAGATTTGTTTGGACCAAAAGAAATTTCTCGTAGAAAATTCGAACAATTGATCTTGATGGCAAAACAATCAAATTACAAATTGTAAGTGAATTATTTTTTCTATCGAATAATTTCTTGTAATTCGTGTCTATTTTTCTTTTTGTTAGTGGGATACAGCTGGTCAAGAACGATTTCGTACCATTACAAGTAGTTACTATCGAGGTGCACATGGTATTATTGTTGTTTATGATGTCACCGACCAAGTACTAATTGTTCTCATCATACATATGACATATTCTAGCTGTTTATTTTTTTCATAGGAATCATTTAATAATGTAAAACAATGGCTTCAAGAAATCGATCGTTATGCTAGTGAAAATGTGAACAAATTATTAGTTGGAAATAAATGTGATTTAACGGCAAAAAAAGCTGTTGAATATACTAAAGCAAAAGTATGAACATTACTTGCAATTCAAAAAATAACTTGCTCTTTTTTCATTGCATAGGAATATGCAGATTCATTAAATATTCCATTTTTGGAAACATCGGCGAAAAATTCGACGAATGTTGAACAGGCATTTATGACGATGGCAACAGAAATCAAGTCTCGTATGGCATCCGTTCAATCAGGACCGTCGGGTAAACCATCAACCAATGTTAATATAAATACCGAAAGAAAGCCAGTACAACAATCGGGCGGTTGTTGTTAGAAAACAAAAGATGAATTTTTATGAAAAAAAAGAACCACGCCGGCTGATATTTATACACATATAACTAATCTATAATCTACATTTTTGCGATTCTTAAAGCTTTCTGTTTTTTGATTTTTTGTTTTTTCAATGTCGCTCTTTCTTTTCGCACAATAAACCAAACAAGACCAATAAAAAATTTATATATGGAAAGTCTAAGCGAAAAGAAAACGTGGAATTTGCTTCCTTCCTTTGAGTCAAATCGTATAACTTTACGACATAGAAAAACATTACCTATTAATTCCATGTCTTTTTCTTCTCGATTTTTTCGTCTATGTTTCGACTTGTTTTTAAAGTTGTTCTATTTTTAATCAGAAAAGCAAACAAAAGACGCGTGGCACTAGCTAAATATGTTTTCTTTTTCTTTTTCTTTTTCTTTTTCTCTGTCTTGTTTTATTTTATGTTCGTTTTGTCTCTTTAACAATATGTTGGTGAATATGAAAATATATTTGTGGATTTCGTCGTTTTATCTATTACTGCTCGTTCTTCTATCATCTTTCTCTTTTGCATATATCATCCATATTGTTTGTTTGTCTCTCATTCACTTTTTCTTGGCCGGCAATAAAAGAATAAATAGAAAAAGATGATATCCTCTCAATACTTTGCCTTTTGTTTTTCTAGAAGCTTTTATCAATTGACCATGCCTGTTCGAGAAATTTCGAACGATACTCTTAATGCTGAATTAACATCAGCCGGCGATAAACTTGTCATGGTCGATTTTTTCGCCACTTGGTATGATTTATCTTAGTCTTTTTTTTAAAAATTTTCATTCAATGTTTAGGTGTGGTCCATGCAAAAATATTGCTCCACATATTGATCAATTAAGCAATCAATATCCAAATGCTGTTTTTCTTAAAGCAGATGTTGAAAAATGCACCGTAAATATCCAATAAAATTCTATATATTTCTTTTTTTAAAATTCATCCTGAGCGTTGCTTTATTTTTATTTGAATAGAACGAAGCATTAAAATATTCAATAAAAGCCATGCCAACATTTGTCTTTTTTCAACATGGTAAAGAAGTTGCTCGTTTACAAGGTGCTAGTAAAGATCCTATCGAACAAACCATTAAAAAATTTTACAAAGACACACCAACAAAAGATATTGGCTATGTAAGAGCTCGAATTTCATTTACTCTTTTTAATGATTCACTATTATTATTATTATTATTATTATCTTTTTCCATGACATTTACAGATTGATCTAAAACCATTTATTGAAGAGAAAAGTTGTACGGCCTTAAATGAAATTGATAAATGGCAAAATGCACTACTCGATAATCAACCAGGAATGTTCAGATCAGATGAAGATGATCCTGAAGTAAAAATTCAACTAATAGAAACCGTTCATATAATTAATATGTTATCTAGCTGATTCTTCATATTGCATTCAATCAAGTAGTAAAAATTCATTCAATTGCTATCGAAGCCCCAGAAGGTAACTCGTATGGCAATTTTCGTTTTTTTCAAAATGACTTAATTAATTTTTATATTCAGAGAATGGTCCAAAGACTGTGAAATTATTTATAAATCGGCACGCAATCGATTTTAATGATGCAAAAAGTAGTGAAGCTGTACAAACGCTTCAGTAAAATCAAAACTTGTCTTTTGTTTCTATTTGAACTCGATTTATTTATTTATTAGATTCGAAGCAAAACATCTTAAAGATGGATTACCAGTTGAATTAAGATTTGTTAAATTTCAAAGTGTTCAATCGATTGCAGTAAAAATTTTCATTTATTCTCGTAAATGTACAAAATTTTTAATTTTAATTTTTAAATTAAGCTCTTCTTTGCAAACAATCAATCTGATTCAGATCAGACAGCTATTAAATCTGTTACTTTCTATGGAACACCAATTGTCACAACAAATATGAAAGATTTCAAGAAAGTCAGTCTAAAATATTTGTTAATTTAATTTAATTATCATTTAATATTTCTATAAATATAGGCGGAAGGTATGCCAGTCGCTAATGCGTGATAAAAATCAACAGATATCAATACAAATATTTTTCGTTTTCGATCTACACTTCATGTTTTATGTTCTGTCTTTTTCTGTTATGGATAAGTTTAAAACAAGACAAAAAGTTGATCCAATATCGTTATTAAAAAATACATAATCTTAATCTTTAAAATATATTCTATTCACGATAATATCGAAGTCTATGACGGTTACGATAACATAGTAGAGTAATATTTCAGTAAATATAGAACAGAAATCTACTGACTCATTTCTTTTGTTTTGAAACAAAATAATATTTCGGTATCTAGACATTTGTACTGGCCATTGACAATTGTAAAATTGTTAGGATACAACTTACATCAAACGTTCTACTTCTATAAATTCGATCTGGTTTTACATTTCAATACTACAATAGATCTACATCTTGAAGAATAAATAATCGAAAACAAATAAATGTCTGTAGACATTCTATTAAGAATCTACAATGTTTCGATGTATTTCAACCTGAACAGAAACGAGCTGTTAACTTACTTTATGAATGTTTGTATAATTTATGAAAATTTTGCGTCATTAATCCAATATTTGACACTTTCCAAAGGGTTTGAATCATTTCCGAACCTAGAATTGATTATCATCAAATTTGAACTCGACATTTTCATTTTTAACGCCGATCCAAAATTTAGAATTAGAAAGCACCAGACTGAGTAGATGACTGCATGATAAGCATACATACTTCATCGAATAACAACTACAATGATGTATAGTTAAAAAGATAATCTTAACAATTTCAACACAAAAAGAAAAGCATAGTTTATGTATTCTAAAGAAAATGTCAGTCTTTTTCCGAAAGATAATAGATAAAGATTTAAATCTAGTTGGTATGTTTTCTGTGATTCCTAGCATAAACGACAGCTGTTTTTAAATGAACATTATGTTTTTATAATTCAACTATGTTTAGATTTACAATAATTGATTGTTTTAAATAAAATATACTTCACTAGCCGATGAGAAACATGGGAAATGTTTGCTCTTTGAATTGAAAAATACAAAAATAGTTTGATGCTTTCTTCAACTGATAATGATGAATAGAATGAGAATTCTTTTGTATTCATTTTCTTCTCTTACGAAATTTAACATTCTAAATATTAGATCGCGATTGAAAAATATGGATCTCTGTAGATTGTGTCAAAAAGATACTTTAATAATTCATTTGTAAATATTATTCATAATGACTAGAGAATAATTTGAATCAATTCAAGAATCATAGATGAAACATATTTTGTTGTAAAGACATATGCAAACTCTTTCACTTTTTTCTTTTCATCATGATTAGAATGTCGAAGAAATAATTATTTTAAGTAAATTGTAATCTTTTGTTTTTAATTCTAACTTTGATCCAAAAACTTTATGTCAAATCATTAGTAACAGATAATCATAGATGACGATATTCATTTAAATCTATTTTTATTTGATACAAATCATATAATAAACAAAGAAAACCAATATCGTACACATTAAAGAAAGGACCAATGACGTGCTATATTTTTATTTATCTTGATTATATTTATATTTATATAAATGAAAACACTCACACACACGCACACACACGCACACACACACACAATATGCAAAGAAGAAAGAAAGGAAAAAGAAAAAATTGTTTATTCCAAAAAGAAAGAGAATACACCATTAAATGTTAATGTGTCGATGATGATGACGATGATGATGATGATGATGATGGTGTAACAAGTTTACATGTACAAAATGGTAATAGACATCGATGATGAGATTGATGTCTTGGTAAAGCTCCAAGTGGTGATGTTCGTGATAACATACTCATAGATGCTGATGATGGGATTGATGGTGGAGTTGTATGATGAAAATAAAGTGGATGAGGTGGAGGATACGGTGCAGCAAAAAGACGACTTTGATGATGATGATGATGATTCAAATAATTTGATGCCATAATTGGACTAAATGCTGACTTAGTTGCTTCGGAGTAGACACTTGCAATAACACGTTTAACAGCTTCGGACATTTCATGTTCATTGGATGGAAGAGGGAAAAGTTGGTGTACTGGTTGATTTGTAACTGCTTCTTTCATTCTTGGCGATGATGAAGGTGAAATAGGCGATATTGGATGATCAGAAACTATTTCATCTGTTGATCGAACAGCAGGAGGTGAAGTGGATGCCAACTTTTTTGAACGATTATCAGGTGGTGTTGATGATATATGAGGACTTTTGCTATTTGTATCTTCATCATCGGCATCTTTATCATTCATTTCATTATAAATTGGAGTTTTTTCAACAGTAACAACTTAAAATAAAGAAACTATTTTAATTGAATTATCCGGGTTTTTTTTTGTTATTATTTACCATCATTTGAATTTTCTTCATCATTACTTGTATCACCTTCTTCACCATCCAATACAGTTGATGTTGTTGCTAAACCTTCAGCAGTTGCATTAAGTGTTCGTCTTAATGCTAAAATTGTTTCTGGTGGTGTACCGTAAATAGCACTTAATTCTCGCGCATCATTTTCTTCTTGGGCTTGTTGCCGTCGCAAAGCAACCTATAGAGAATAATAATAACAATAATTATAATAATAAATTATTATTTGATTCACTTACCTGTGCAGCCATAACACGTTGTCGTTCTGCAATAAGTGTACATTTAGCACAAACGCAATCCTTCCAATTGCAATAACGTTTATGACCTTTTAATGCTGACACAACACCATGATTTCTACATCGTGCACATTTTGGTGTACGTTGATAACGTTCAGTAGCACGTAATAGAAGAGCATGCGGTAAATAACGTGGAAAAGCAGAAGAGGCAATTGATGATGACGATGATGACGATGATGATTGTTGATGTTTATTATTGGTATTCATGTTTGCAGCTTTATTCATTTTTTTTGTATTATTACGAGATGATGGGCTTGTACTCATAGTCAGTTGATGTGTCTTATACGTACGTAGTGTCGATATATCACTGATCAAAATTGTGATTAATATATCATTGTAGACACAATCGATGAGAGAAAAGGAGAAAATGAGAAAGAGAAGAAAAGAAGAGAAGAGAAGAAATTAACGAATCAAAATAAAGCTATCGAGCAATCGGACAGATCGTTGATTGGTGCCAAACGATCGTTTCTCTTTTTTTTTCTGTATTCTCTTATAATGATATCAACATTACTTGCCAATAAAAAAACACAATGACGGTCTCCCCAACAACTACGTGTATGTATAATAACAACAATACCCATACATACAAAGATCGATTACGTACAGATTGATGAAATACCATCAACAAACTTACTAAGAAATAAGAGAATACAGACTATGCACACACTCTAATATACGAACCACTAATACTACTGCTTTTTTTTCTTGCAGTTTAGGCAACGTATCAATTTTCGCTCTATACAACAACGTTTCACCTTTTTTCTTTTTGTTGATATACATACATACATATATATATATATATATATATATGTATGCTCGATTATATAGGCGTGAAAAATGATTGACTTTGAAACTAACAAAAAAAAAAAGTTATGCGAATAATATTTGATACGATATCAAATAAATGCGATATGATTTATGAAATCATTTTATATATTAAATCTGCCCGGCAGACATCCGGAAATAATTTGGGGTCGATGATTTTCTTCTTTTTTATTATTATGACAAGTGGATTAAGATAAGATCACTTTTTTTCGATATGCTTTTCTTTTCTTCAAAGATAAATATAAATTAATTTGTCTTTCTTCGTATTAACAAAAAGAAAAAAAAATCATCAATGAGAAGATTACTGCACTCATAAAGTTGACAACATGTCGGAAAAAGCTTGTTGTAGTCAAACTAATATAGATATGTAAGGAGGCGTACACACCGGAAATCATTACTAATGCAAGAACATCCAACCATTAATGGACACAAGAAAATAATATACAAAGACCAACAAATGGTTGCTATTTTCTATCATGCACAGTGGTTGGTATTTATATAGATTTATTAGAGAATAATGGAATAAACAAGCAGAGAAAAAAAATGTTCCTGTGAGCTAATCATATTGATTGTTATGTTTGTCGAAAATCATTATTTGTTGTTGTAGACTAATGTATGAAAGTGCATAGCTACAAGTGTCCATCACAAATGAAAATATCAAAATCCAACTGAGAAAAAAAATAAGAACAAAGTCAAAATTAAAGAAAGAAGAATTTTGATCCTTGGATCAATGAAATGTAAATAATGTAACAAAAGAAAGGTGTATCTAATTGGCTTGAATGGCAGATGGTTTGTTTCTGTGCGCTCTTTCGTTTGATTTCGTCAGATAAAACAAAATACATAGTTCTTTAGTTGCCTTCTTAATGACGACATTTCTTCTTTTCACATATATACTCATTCTTTGTATATAAGATCAATATGATATGGTGACCAAGAGGAATTTTAAGCCATCATGTATAATATAGTAGTCGTAGTTTTAGTCGGCGACAACGTTTGAAAGTAATTTGAGATTGGTCAAACTCTCTTCAGGAATTAACTTTGATAAGTCACAAAGAATAAAACGACAACAATACAACGAATTGAACTGCAAAGTGAACGAATGGATATATTGATCTTTAATTTTTTGTGTACATGTCACACAAATCATACACCTACACAAATAGAATCAGAGAGCAACACGAGAGGTCATAGAGATGCCGCTGTGTTCTTTGTACACTTGACGTTTTTCTGTTGTGTTTCTTATTCATACTAATTAATTATTTGATGTAATACATTGCAAAAAAGAGCATCCTAAGTGGATAATGATGTAAGCACGCGGCATGACTAAATCATACTTGAGTATATACATATATGTATGTTATAGAATAGATTTAAGTTGACTATTCAAATAGAGTAATCGTCATTTTAGAAATTTTCTTTGTACAAAGTTATGTTTTTTTCGTTCGTAATTTTTACGATTGTATGAAATCTATCTTTTTGTGTTGAAACTATGTTAAATATTTGTTGAAATGAATTTACCTGTATGAGAGAGAGCACATCCTATTCTATTCCGTGATTTTGTTTTATTTGAATAGTATCATATATAGTAAGGGGCACTGTTTCTTTATATTTATATTTACACGATAGCATACTAATTTTCTTCATGAACGTCACTCAATTTACTCTTCGATGATTTTATGTTTCATTCGATACATGACTTGATGAAATCAAGAATTCTAAATCTGTAGCCTTTTTTCTTCTTCTGTTGATTGGTATTGAAGAGATTTATTTTCATCCATGATCGATTTAAATAGTAATCAAATCAAATAAATGAATTTCTATCCAATCGAATTCTAAAAACTATAGTAGCGATATTTTTTCACGAATTTCATCATAATATTGATATTTTAATGTATTTAATGCTGTCAGACGTTGATTAGGCGAATATTGTAGTAGGCGTAAACGAAATTGAACATAATCAATATCAGATTTAGTTCTACACGTTAAATGTTCAATCATTTTTGCTGATTGATCTATGAGAGATATTTTATGTTGAATTTGTTGATAGATAATTTGATCAGACTTTGATTTTATATTACGTACTTCATCTATATTTGGTTCAACCAAGAGAAGAATAAGTCGAAAAAGTTGATCATTTGAATCGGTACCTACAATGTATCAATCAAAAATAGACAAACAAGAAAATTCATACTATATAGTTCATTCAGTCGAGAATTTTGAATCATAAACTTAATTCTAGTATAAAATATCCAAGCAATCACATTCGTGCATAAATTATTTCATAAATAACAACAGTTAAGAATAAAAGAATCAAACGCAAGTACAAAATAAGCAAATCAAAATAAAACTGCTAATATAGATACTTTTTATTCTAATTCTTATGAGAATATTCAACTACCTTTAAATAACGATATACCAGAACAAAACTCTGTAAGAACACATGTAGTTGCCCATGTATCAATACTAGTTGTATATAATATACAACCAACAATTCATTCGGGTGCTCGATAATAACGTGAACAAATATATGCAATACTAATGGCATTATAAACAATAGACATTTAGCTGTATCAAAATCACATAGTTTAACTACACCTTTTTGATAATTTACTAAAAGATTACTTGGTTTTATATCTCAGTGTGCAACATCACGAGCATGTAAATAAACAAGAGCACGAGATATCTGAAATGTAAATAATTTGATTTGATAAAAATCAATTAATGATTGTTTTAGTCTATTATGCCACCGTTGAATTAACGAATGAACAGTCTCAGGATATAATTTCATGATTAAAAATAATTTATTATAATTTATTTCTTATTTAAAAAAAATAATAGCTACTTTAATTTAACTATATTTGTATGATTTAATTCACGTACAATTTCGAGTTCATGTTTTTGACGTGTACGATCAACAATTACATCTTTAATTGTCACCGTTTCTTTTGTATTTTCTATAAATGATTTGTAGACTATAGCAAATGTACCTTTATCAATGCGCGCATATACGTATGTATCGGTTATTATTTTTAAAATAAAAATTCAGTTGAGTAGTTTAGTTATAATTGAAAAATGTTAGAGGGCGCCAGTAAACATTTGATAGTTTATCGTTTATTTAACATTCTGGAGGTTGAAACCAACGAGAACCTAAGCAACCTATTAAATTATGTCTGTTAGGAACTATTATCCATTAATATTTATTGATTGTTCTTTCATTCTCTTAATTTAAATCCTAAGATGTCTAGTACTTCTTTAGTTGATTACTATAATTCTCGTGTTAATTTTGATAAGCTCAATCCTTTAATACGTTCGGCATATAATACAACATCAGATTTCGAAGAATATAAACAGAAACTGCTTGCCAAAGTTGAATATAATAAGCAAGATGGTAATTTATCATTTCTTGATTCAATTGAAGACGTTCGCCGTGAACAACATGCTCGATTAGAACAAGTTGAATATGATTATTATAATGAAAGTAAAAAAGCAACTTCCTTTGATGTACCTTACTATGCTGAAGTAACACAAAATACACAAGAAATAATGGTTACGTCAAAGCCACCTATACCAACTGCATCAAGACGATCACCATCGCCAGTATTTGTAACAGAAGAACAAATTCAACATCATATGTATGATCGTCCAGTAACAGCTAATATAGTACGACGACATAATGATGATACAACATTTTGTCCACATCGCACTTGTACTATTGATACAAATGTTCTCGATGATACAACAACTAGTGATGTTCAAAATCATATACAAAGCATGTGGGATGAATTCGAAATAGATGATTATATAGAAAAAAGAAAGTAAGATAAAACAAAAAAAAGATTGAAATAAAAGAGCATTTTATGATTTACTTTTGTTTTATGCATAGAACTCGTCGCGTTCCAAGTGCACCAGCAACAACGAGTTGGGCAGGGCGTGTGACAGTACCAGAACCATTCTCTTTAACAAATAGTGTAACCATGGATAATGTACATAGAAGAAAATGTAAACATGAAATAGAAGCAGCAAAAATACAAAAAGAAGTGGAAGATGAACTTATGCTGAATCGATCTTTCAAAGGTAAATACTATGATTCTTTGCTTTAAAATAAGACAATTATCAAAAGATTGAAGTAGTTCTTAATTTTTAATTCAATTGCTATTTTGTAATACAGATGTATACACGCTGTATATTGACAACAGAATTCGTCTTTTCAATGATTAAATTGCAAATCTTTTTTGAATCTATCATACTCAAACGCTAAAGTTTCGAATTATTCATCGAATTCTATCAACAGTTAGCCTGTGATATTATTTTATATTCATTATGATTGAATACTATATTAGAAGAAAACAAAAAACTGTGTTATTTAAAATTTGAAATAAAAATAGATATACGTCTTAGTCAAGGTAAAAGTTGATGAAATACATAGATAATATGCAAATCATTATTTTAATAGACTCTGTTCGTTTTTAATCAACATACAAAGAAATAATTGATAGGAAAACAGAAATTTGGTCATTGATTTTTTCTTTGAATAGTGATGTTTCATTTTTTCATCTTAAATTTGTCTAAACGACATGATTACATATAATATCTTATTCACATTCTGCATTATGTTATCCGAGATTAAACAGATTAAAATATGATAAAAACCTTCTCATGTATAATAATGCTAATAGTTCCATGAAGTACTTCCGTCTATAAAAACACTCTATATCGATTTAAATATATACTGTATTGGTACCTTGATTAATATTGTCTTCTCCCAAAATATACATTACTTGTGACTGAGATCACAAAATATTTGACTCATTGAGTAAATAGATAGTGAGAAAGACGTAGAGTGATGATGCTAGTGAATTTTATTATAGATTGGACATAATAATAACATTCTTCTAAGGAATAATTGTGTAAAAAAATTACTAAAAGAATTTTATGATTAAAACTGCGTTGATTTGGGTAATAAAAATAAGCGCATTGATATTCATCATATGTCAACAGAAATATGTGTAACTAATAATAAGATTAATATGTCTAAATCATTAAAAGTAAAAAAGGAGATATTCTTTGATAAAGTTTCTATTGTTGACATGAAACAGTCTCTACGGGAGAGAGAGAGAGAGAGAGTAGCTGCATCTTATTGTTTTCATATTGTCTTAAGAGTTTGAACATGACGTAAAATTATTGAATTCAAAACTTATTGTCTTTAGCGAATCCTGTTCCTGCTCATGTGCGTATGCCACTATATGAACAATTACAAGAAGAACAACGTGTTCGTCGTGAACAAGTTCATCAAATGACAAAAGACTATTTAAATTCCATTTCAAAACCATTCGGATTTAATTCACGTGAAACAGCTAAAACAATAGTACGAAGACATTCATATTCTGATGTAGATACTGCTCGGCATGAACCCCTATTCAAAGCAAAGCCATTACCCGATTTTTATTATCGAACAAGGAAAGATATTGAAAAGTATTATTTGAGTGAAATTTTCAACTAAATTTCGCTTCTATTTTGTTTTTAGTATGAAAGAAAAATCTCTTTATCGTTCAATAAAAAAAGAAATGCGAGCCAAAGAATTACTTCGTCAATCACGACTTCCATCAAATATGCAAGAACGTGAACAACAAGCAAGACGCGCACAACGTTCAATGAGTGCAAATGATTTAGCACGTATGGGTCTTGAGGAATATACATTTAAACCAAAAACCAATGGTTATTATATACCAAATTATGATAAACTTCATTCACAATTTTTACGTCAATCAGAAGAAGCAAAACGTACAAGACCAACAACAAAATGTAAACCATTTTTATTATACACAAATTTAATTCAAACAAGGAAAGATAAGGTTCTTGATGATATTCGAAGTGGTGAACAAATGCGTCATTTACAAACATTTCAAATAAAAGGAAAACAGCTTCCAACAAAATCAGCTTCTGGCATGAGTTTATCAGCCAGTCTTCAAAAGCCTGAAGCAATACCAACAAAAAAAACTGAAGTACAACGTGAACGTGAAGCTATGGGAAAGAAAAAAAGACATGAACACGAAGTAAAAAATAAGTTTGAAAAAAATTTTCAAAGGTCACGATCAGCCAAAGAAAGAAGATTAAGAGAAAATATTCGTGAACAAGCAAAATTACAAGATAAATCAACAATATACAAAGCAAAAAAGGAAGAAAATGTAAATATAAAATTGGCATTTTAAAACCTCCACCAGATTCTATGTTTTTGTTTTGTTTTTCAAAGAATCGAAAAGTTCGTCAATCTATGCGTCAGATTGAAGATGAATACGCCAGAACACTAGATGTAATCAATGGTCGTGTTGAACGACGTCCATTATTACTTGAACAAGATCAACGTGATAAAGCTGTACGAGATTTAGAAAGAAACATTCAACATGCAATGAGTATAGCAAAAATAAGTGAAAAAGATTTAATGAGACAAAAATTTAATCCGCCTAACGTTAAAGTAACAGCAACACGTACTAATTATTCATCATAAACATATAATAAACTTGTGTTTTTTTTCTTTTAATTACTTGTGAATTTTTGCACGAAATAAGTGAAAATGAAAATGAAATATGGATAAAACTTTTAGTTTAGTTTATTATGTGTTCATAGTTAATTATAATTATTTATATTATTATTTTCAAAAGAAACGAAAATATCACGTAGTGTTGATAGATAATCAAACTGAGCATACGAATCTAATATTACGGCTAAAGAATAATTTTATTCAATCGTTTACATCCAAAATGAAATGAATAAAACAAAAGAAAATCCATATTAATATTGTCGTAGTGCCACCAGAAGGATACGATATGTTTCTATGCTCTTGAACTGTAGTTTATATCGTTGAATATTCTCAATTGTATGTATGACAGGCTTTGAACTCTCAAAAAGAATTATATTATGAAGATTAGTAGTACTAATAAATATATTATCAATAGATAATATTCAATAGAATCTTAGATTTCTCACGCTTCCATATGTATAGCAAACTAATACAATAATTACATAGGTGTACAGAAAAATTTTAAAAATAGCGAATCATAACAAATATGATAGAAAACGCAGTAAACTTATGTAGCATGAGTTAAATTGAAAGTTAATTGGGATAACTTTTAGACTGATTGTCGAAAGTATTTAGTGAAATTTATGATGTCTCTAAGTTACAGATATCATATTATAATTTGATAAGTAATTTTAATTTTAACATTTAGTGTCATAAGAATATATATATTATTATTGTTCATCTATCAGTTTTCTCTTTACTTTTGAATAAGATTTTATCATCGAATTAGTATATTGATTTGTAACAATTGTAAAATTTACAATATAGTGTTTGTATTGGCAATACTTATGAGCTGTACGATGATCAGATTCTTCGTATTCCGTCCGCTCTTTTCTAAATGAAGTGAACAGCCATTTACTGTAGTCGTTGTTTTTCTTTTTCTCTCCAGAAAGGGCAGATCGTTGAACTTAGCTCGTTCTGTTCTATCTACATGCTTCAAGAGTGCAGGCAGCTACTTTTTTCTTTTTTCCTCCTATTCTAACCAAAAAAAAAAAAGAAAACTTAGATTATTGCTGATGCTAGCATTAGTTTCTTTATGTCTGACTGTACTCTTTTAACCAATGATAGAAATGAGTAACCATCGTCATCATCATTCAGAATACTTTCATACATGACGGATAATTTGTTAAATATAAAACAACGAACTAAAATTAGTTTAAATTCAATGTTATTTTGTGTGATGATAGTTTTTCAAACAATTGCATATGGTTCTTATTCAATATTAGTTCATTTATGTGAAAAAGATGGCATGATTACGTTTTCTTCAGCAACAATGAATTTTTTCATTGAATTTATAAAATTATTATTTTCTTGTAATGCTTTTATTTGTTCGAAACGACTTCATTTAAATAGAATTCAAATTTTTTCATGGTTCAAACAATCAATGTTATATTCAATACCAGCTTTTCTTTATTTTTTAAATAATAATTTAGCTGTGCATATACAAATTCATATGGATCCAACATCATATCAAATTTTATCAAATTTTAAAATATTTACAACCGCTATTCTCTATCGTTTAATTATGAAAAAACACTTAACAAAACAACAATGGTTTGCATTAATATTACTTTTTTTTGGTGGTCTCACTTATAGTTTAGGGACATTTAAGAATTCTCCCTTGATTCCAATGACTATTACAAATTCAACTGTAGAAATACAAGAAATGTATATACGTCCATTAGGTATTTCAATGATAGCTATCTATTGCACATTAAGTGGTTTTGCTGGTGTTTATAATGAATGGATTTTAAAGAGAAATTATAGTGAATCACTTCATCTACAAAATATTTTTCTTTATTCTTATGGTACTTTTTTAAATTTAATACCAGCTATTAGTATCGTAATAGCAAATTCAAAAACTGTTAAAGATGTAAATCTATTTCAAGGTTTTACAGTTTATACATGGTTACTTGTACTTACACAAGTATTAAATGGTTTAATTATGTCTATAATAATGAAATATTTTTCAAACATAATTCGATTATTTATTATATCATTTTCTTTAGTAATAGCTGCTTTTCTGTCTTCTTTTATATTTCATATTCATTTTAATACTTACTTTTTCATTTCTATGGTCACAATGGTCTGTGCATTGTCACTTTATTATACGAATTGAATAATTCCTATTGTTTTAAAGAAAAATTTGGAGTTTTTATTATGTGAACGAATTCATTTCTACTTTGTAATTCCATAAGAAAAAGTTCATTGATCTTAGATCATTTCATGCAATTCATTTATATTTAAAAAATTCGTTCTTTTAGAGAAATATTCATGTGTAAAATATATGAAAGCTAGAAAAACAAAAAACTTCAAATTTTCTTCCACTGATCATTCAGTTGAATCTATGGAATTAACTTGAATGGCATCGCATATATCTTTCTATCGAATTAAAAGATTTGCATTTTTTTCAGAAAAACATTTTATAAGTGCTTGAGTTCTACTTTAGAACTAGATGTGATCATTATTTTTCTAATATATATATCATTGCCATATATGAAATCTATACGGCATTGGAAATAAATCTTTGTTAGTCTTCTTCGAAGTTTGTTAATTGTTAACTGAACATGAAAAATTTCATTTTCGTATTCTGCTTGAAATGAAGTCTTTGTTGGTGCATCATTGAATAATTAAAAAAACACTGATGACATGCAATATATATAAACCGATAAAAGCTTTAAATTGGACTACCTTAGAAGGTAAAAATAAACATGTTTCACCTAGTTTATGTAAAACTCATGTATACAAAATGTGCTACATTGCTGCTTTACATAAGTTTTTCTTAAAGGAAATTAGTCGAATTTGCATTGCAGTATTACAGAAGATAAATAAAATGATTCACTATAAAGTTAACCGTACGGAGGTGTGTTATCAATAATATAGCTGCCATTTTCTTTTGTATTTGATTTCTTCATTCTTAAATTACATAATAACTAGATAGCGTTTATTTATTCAAGACAACTATGTAGATAACGAAGAAGGTTATTCTACCTATTTCATAAAAACAAAAATCCTAGCATTATTAGTTTGGTGCATATATTTGTTTGAACAGAGTCGAAGTTTGATTTTAGAGAAACATTTTAGAGATTTAAGTTCATTTAAATCAAAAATATTATATTATCGATTGAAAAGATAAATTTCATTTGAATTTATATAACTTGAATATCATCAGTTGATGATACACTGCATTTATGGGTTATTAGAAATACTCTGAATATTGATAATTTATTTGAAAATAGTTGAGGTTAAAATTGTTCTAATTCAAAGTATAATACTTGGTTTTACCTCTCAATCATCAATCATGCCTGTTTTTCGCTATTTTATTATATTGTAAAGTTTCAAGTACAATATTCAACTGATAGATTTAGCTATGACAAAAAGAATGTATTCTTTTTTATTTTTCTATGGTGACATGTCTTCTATACTAGAAATAATTCACAGTATAAAAATACAAGAAGAGTTGAATAGTTACTTTTGTCACCATTAAGTGAAAAATTTTCTTTAGCTGTTATAGATTAAAAGGATCTAAAACAACTGCTATAAATAAATGAAAGTTATTCTTTAGAATATTCATTTAGTTTAAACAGCAAGAAATTCAAATGTTGTACCATCAATTTCTTGAGAATCTATCATATGTGTTTGAGTAATTTGCAATGAACTAAGATATTTCTATGTTAGATTCAATTAAAAATTAAAATAATTAATTTAATTTCGATACTTTCTTTACTAATAGGAAAAATAAAATATATACCATATCTAATTGTTAGATAACACTGTGTAGATTTCTTGTTCAATGTCAAAATTTTTGTTTATCTTGATGAAGCCAAGCTTCTCTTAAATAAAATTTCTATCAAATAGCATATTATTTTTTGACGAAGCTCTATCAGAGATTTCCAAGATGGCGCAGAGATTTGCACTGTACGATAGATATTTCTGAGCCCTATATATACGGCACGAGTCAATTTTATTGACTAAATATCTTTCATAGATAAATATAGAATAAATAAAATAGGATAAAGCTGAATAAAAGCATAAAATAAAGTTTCTCTTAGGATTGCCAATATTCAAAACTTCAAATTTCCTCATCGTCTGCTGTCGCCAATGGAGCTTTGTTCGTCTCATTCATAGAATTCACCGGCATCCTTTCTTTTTCTTTTTCTTTTTCATTTTTAGATTTCTTCTGATTGTTGAGTCCAACAATTTTTCTAAATGCTGACCACATAAAATCCATCATTTCATTTCGATATTTTTTTGCAATTAATTCTCGTTTAACACGTGCAAATGAGTCATTTAAACTAGAAACAGAAATAAAACCCTACCAGACGATAGTTTAATCATTGTAATATACATACATTGTTATGAAAATGCTGAGTAAAGCAATAAATACAAGAATAACGAATGATAAATAAAAAAATGCGCCTAGAAAAAATAAACTCAGATTTTCTTCTTCTATTATTATCATTAGTTAAGATATGAATTTACCATAGACTCGACTAACAGCAATCATGGCTGGTGCATTGATTTCACCCAACAACATTCGAAAGCAAGTTGTTAATGAATTAAATAAGTTTCTAAAACTACGAAGTGAACGACCAAATATTGCAAAACCCATTTGTGCATATGCTAACATAAATATAAGAAAAACAAATCCAAAGGAAATTAAATCTTTTTGAGCATAAGAAAATGATTTTGATAACATTCCGACACGTCTATTAAATCGAAGTAATTTTAAAAACTTAAGCATTGTAAAAAATGTAATTAGTGCTACAATATATGAATAAACTTCATCGAAACTTCCAATTGCATTAAAATTAACAAATTCACCTATTCAAACACAAAAACGAAAAAAAAGGAAAACTACTTAGATAGATTGTATTAGATTTTTTTAAATTTTATTTCACGTTACCCATTTCAGTTTTTTTCAATGATCGAATTGCTAATCGTGTTAATGCTTTTTTTGTTCCATACATTATTATTATTATTATACTAAATATAGCTGTTAAAAATGAAGTCACATTCCAAAATTTTCTGAAATATCCTCTTTTATGTTTAATTATTAACGAAGTTTCATGCACAATAGAGTAGATGGTAAAAATAATAAAAAATAGCTCAAATATATATACAATTAAACCATAGCTACCAATATGATCATATAAACGAAATACTTTAATGCGATGATCTTGTATAACTGAGCCCATTGATGTCATTTCAAATGAAAGTGTTACAGCAACAAATAAATTAACATTTGCATTATAAAGTGAAAAATCAATAATAACTGCACGAGTCAATTGATCAAGCCAATTTTGTGAATGAAGTTCATCAAGTACTGATAGAGCTTTTTCATATGTACGACCTAATGAAACAACATAGCCACCACCTTTATATGTTTTGTAAATTGCCGAAAGAGGATCACTTTTTGTATAAATACTACTCTAAAAATAAAGAAAAAGTTATTTGTTGTTTTATTTTAACATAAAATTGGTATTATTGAACGTTTTCTATTGATTTCGATAATGTTAAATATATAGTATATGCCAATTTTGAACTTTATTGAGATATCAACTGTTAATTTTCATGCTCATCTTCTGCTATTTTTTAAATACACTGATTTGCATTTTAGAAATGGTAATCGGCAAGATGCTCCTCAGACAGATACTCCCCGGATAGTTGCTTCCCGGATAGTTGCTCCACCGACACTTGCTCCTCAGCAACATTGACTCCAGGAACGGTGATTTCACAACAGTATATGATTCATACAAAAATGTGGGTGTGGATGACTGAAGAGGATAACCATTTGTCGATACTTGCACTGACACACTCACATCGATACACCCATACACTCGATTAAATAGATTTATATCTTAATCTCGTACTGATTAACATTTTTGTTAAATACAGTTAGGGAGCAAGTGCCCGGGGAGCATCTTGTCGGGGCTCTTTAAAAACATTTCTGTTGTCAAAGTAAGACTCTTTTCTCGTTCATGTGCATTTAAAAAAAAATCACTCAAACTAACTTGATAACACCATGGTGTTTTACACCGCTTTTCTTGATTATTTGTTTCATTATTTAAGTTCGGTGTATTTTTATCCAAGACTGTTTCCCATCGTGATGTATAATGTTTTGTATCATCATCAAACCAATTATAATCATTTCGACAATGCGATATTATATGTTTAAAACGACGATGAATTCGACAACTATTGTCTTTGACACGCAATTGACGAATTCTAGGTGCACCAACACGCATCGATACACGAGTTGCAGTTGTCAATTTTTCTCTCCATGTTAAATTTTTATTATTATACCATGGTTGTGCATAAAGTCCTTTTAGTAAAATATTATTACAATAATCCCACCATGCATCGATTGAAGTGACATCATTAAAATTTTCCGTAATAAATAAATGTTTTGTATCACGATATAACCCATGCGAATTTGTATCTCGTGATTGATACGATAGAAATAATAAAACTACCGTAAAAAATACATAGATAATAATTTCACGTATGATTTGTCCCATTTTTATTTCACGTAAACGTTGTTCTCTTGCACGTCCCATTTCCTTTGAATCAATCGGACGTAGATCAAATAAATGTACACGACGTTGAATGGCAATTTCTAAATAAAAGAAACAAAAATAATGAAAGAAAAACAACTTTATCTTTCTTTTCATTGAAATAAAGATATTTTGAAAAATATACTTTTAAAATTTTTCTCATTACAAATCTCATCATTATAATCAACATGAGTTAAATTATTATGTGCAAGTAATGCGCCAGTAAATGGATCATCAAAGTCTAATGTTTCATCATTATATGGTCGGCGAATAAGACAACTTAGAATAGCCGTAATCAGAAATACTTTCAATGGATCAATGATTAGTATGGATTGACCGAATGAAAGCATCATTGTAATTAACCATTCATTTGCGCGCTGTGCACCCCATTCCAATGAATAGAGAATAACAAAAAATGAAGATGTTAAAATACTTAATATCACCACTAGAAACAGATAAATATTTCAAAAATAAAACGGCAACAAATTTGATTTGATTTTACTTACATATCCACGCAACATAAACAAGCCAATGTGGAAGTGTTCGTGTTTTGTCTTCGATTGATGGTATTGCATTGATGCGTTCAATTTCTTCTTGATCAAGTTTCGAATTATTACAACAAGATTTCGTTTTTGAAAAAAAACTAAAAGAATTTTCTTTTTTAAATTTAATTAAAATCAAACAATAACAAACCTAATTGTCTTTTTATGTTGTTCATTGCTTTCATATGATTTATTTTGATATTTCGCTTTCTTCAATTGGTATGTTACTAATGTTTTTTGGCTATATTTTGCTTTACGAAATAATGTTATAATGATTATATTTATCGGTAAGACAACTAATGTACCAAAAAAACTAATTAAAACTTGTGTTAATGTAAACTCAAGAGGGCCAATTTTCAATAAAACACCAGATTTATTTGTCATTGTCTGTGTATCTTGTCGATAAAACATTGCATTTGATATCATGGTGCAAAAAAGTAATGATATGCAACATGATATACGTTGAAGACGTGTAAAATTACTTCGTACTGGCCGTGAAAATACCGAAAACCATAAATGCGCATCACTAAGTTTCTTTTTAACGGATTCCGTAAACAAATGTGAAAAGTTTTTTAATTCTTTTGAGGATGCAAGTGGTATAATACGATCAACTAATCCATCACCTTTTTCTACTGCAAGCCAATCATTACAAATAAAATAACTCCTGAACGAAAAAAGAAACAAAACCACACCCTCAAGAAACTATTTATTTATTTATTTATTTAGAATGCATTACTTTTCGCCTGTTTGTAAATCCAGAACATTGATCATATTTAAAAACCAAGAAGCTCTTTCTTTTACACCAGAATTATCATGCCAAACACGAAGATAGAGTAAAGGACCAAGTGGTGATTCAACACTCATGACATAATTTCGAATACTACCAGCGGAAAATTCCTTTATGAAAGAAAAGAATTTGAAAAATAATTCATTTTTTTAATCTTTTTCAAACATATTGATTCAATATTTTCTCGAGACTATCTTGCAAACTATCACTCGTTTTCTGCCTTCTATCGGTCATATAGATGCGATGTTAGTTGACTTTACTTTAGATGTCTTGTAGAATGAAACCAATGTGCTCTCACAAATATCTCAAGTTGAAGAAGTTCAACTGAGAATTGACATTTCAAATCTTGAAAAATTCTCTCTACAATCTATTATCTCTATTATATTTCGTTGCTTTTCGATCACTAAATTTCACGAAGAAACACCTGAACTATTAATTTTAAGTCAAATTTAGCAACAAAATTTCTGTTAGCCGATTTCAAGCGATCGCCTAAACCCATTATGCTAATGAATTCATAAAATTTTATTTATATTCTATGATACAAACTAGCAATATATAGTCATAATCAGTTCCTGCTTTCAATCATGCTTTTACCATTATTTGTTTTTTGAAAAATAATTTATTTCTTAAACAACTATACTTCAACATACTTTGATTCATATTTATCTATGAATTACAATAAACATTCTATTGTTTTACGTATAGCATCAAAGTTAAACAGGATTATAAAATATTTATCTGGATCTTATTCAGTAATTTGATGTAACAAATATTCATAGGGGAAGTGGTAAGAGATAAAAAAGCATATCTATTAATAGTTTAATGTTATTTTCTAACTTATTATCTGTTATTACCTGAAAACTACTCGAGATGATACTATTTTCTTTTAAATTTAATTCTATTAATATGTAACTCAAAATAAGACTGATAGAATAATTTGATATGATCCAAATTTTAATTGTATTTTTATTCAACTACTTATAAATATAATGTTTTATAATAGTTGAGCAATGTGGACAAAAACACGTGAGATGATATTCCGCAATTATTAGGCAATTAAATCAACAAATAATTAATACGAGAGAAATTGTTTCATATGAATGATGTTAATGAGCATACATGTTTATTTAACTAGCGACCTGTATTTTTTTTATACACGAACAAAATCTTAGTGTTCACTGATATTTTAGTTATGCCATTCTATGAAACAATGATTAATACATAATAATATGAAACGTTTTTTATGTAATAGTCTTGAACATATTAGATTGATTCAATGCATCAACCATGGAAAATAAGGCCTACAGAGACTTTTCATAGGCAAACTTATTAATAACATACAATAGTTTCGGTAATTCTCAATAGAAACTCAAATCTGTGTAGAGTTTTAACTAAGTATAACGCCGTCTCGTATGTATTAACAAACAAAAAATACGCTGAAATCAGAATGAAGCATCCGAAAAGATTTTCTTATCAATCACTATCAATATTCATGGTTAGCCTTCATAGAGAATCAATATTAAATCAAAACTTACTTTTATTTTTCCGTCAGTTAATTTTCGCATACCACTATCAGATGATTCACCTGATATAACAAAACTTATATTCGATGTTGTACCAGATTCTTTACCAAAACCAGTATGAACTGTTAGTAAATAATGATAAGTATCGATTGGAAGATTATCAATCAACGGCGTTGCGGTCCACTAGATAAAACAAGAAGTCAAATATTACTGTTTTATACATGCATAAATACTGATCTCTTCGAGAGATATGACTACAAATATGTAGACAAGAAAATAAACATGAGATGCCTAGTTCGAATTCGAATATAAATGGACATCCAACTGCATGGTATCAATTCAAAAATAAGTGATAGAAATAGATTTAGTTTAAGATGGAGTGGGTTTGGTTGAGGGGGCTAAAGGGTAACTGTAGGTGGGAGTGCGAGTGAGTGGTAGGTAGGAGGGTTACCCTGGAGGGATACGGGGATACCTGGGGTACTTCAAATGTGAGTGTGGGTACTGGATACCATGGAGGAGTGCTCAAATGTGGGTGCGGGTGAAGGGTATGTATGTATGTATTCATATGTCGCATATATCGGAAAGTTAAACTAAAAGTAAATCTATTCCTAGATTTAGTTTTAGTTTAACTGTTTCTTTCTCCATTTACATTCGAACTCGATTTAGACAGCTACTCTATTAGATAGATTCATATTCAGTAGCATTTATTTTAATAATTTACCTTAATTAAATCAAGCTTATCTTTTCTTCTTGCCCAAATAGCAGCAAGAATATATAAACTAAAAATACCAATAACTGTACTGAACACAGCAGCATTTTCATGTAAAGTTTTAAATTTTTTAAAAACAGTTGTAAAATCAATTTTATTTGGCGGGATAAAAAAATCACTTCCAAATGTTGTTAAATGTGTACAAAGACATTCAGTTGATTTTAATGTTGTCAGCGATCCAACCTATTTATATATACGTATTTAAAGTATAAATAATCTATATTAAATACAAAATAATTTACTTCACATCCATCTGAACTCCATATGAAACGTTTTTCATCCCAGTATTGACATTTTGATACATACATATTTATTGTGTAACCAGAATTATGTTCGGTTAAATTCTTGGTCATATTTGTATCTAAATTTTATTAGATCATTACTCAATCATCTATCTTTTTTTTTAAATCTTACCAAGCAATTTAACACCAAATATATAAGTTCCATTTCCAAGATGAACACTTGGTGGCATAAAAATAGTATGCCTTAATTCGTGTTCATCTTCTGAATAAATATCTATTGTTGATTCTAAAACAGTTTGATTTGGAATAATAAAAAGAAGATCAAATTTTGATTCAGTGGGCGGTTCTAATGCAGTTTCATTGACACCAAATGAAACAAAAACAGCATAAGTATCCATTGACGACGAATTAGGAGATAAATAAACTGATAATGTCATTTGTTTTTCAGGTAAATTAACTTTATGATATTGAAATGATTTGCCTTGTAAATCATATTGTTGATATTGTGGTTGTTTATCGATTGGTCGTGTTAAACGAATAGAAATTGGTTTGGTTGTATTTTTTACAGACATTTCTGATCCATCTGGTCCTGATAAGATAATTGTAACAACACTACCTTGTACACTTGTATTTCCATGTGTACTTGCGAATGGATTATTTTTAGATTCAAGTATTTTTGTAAAAACTTCAGATGAATCTGAACCAAAATTTAAATCCGATAAATCAGGTAAACGAATATTTGTATCACCAACTGATAAACTTGATTTACCTTTTTTGATAAAAAAGAAAACAAGATTTACTTATGAACCATTGAAAATATTCTACTTATACCATCTGGACTTGCTTTTGTAAATGTCATTGTCATTGTTTTACTTTCAATAGTTTTTGTTTCATTTATTGATGAACGATTTACTAAAGTATCGCCAACAGTAAATAAACCGTCAGAACTTCGTTTAGCAATATTGGAAGCCTGAAACAAACAGAAATAAATATTTAATAAAACAAAAAATAAAAAAAAACAAACTCTTTCTCGTCCTTCAATAATTGTTTTCTTTTCTTCTGCTAATTTATGTCGAAATTCTTCCCATCGATCTTCAGGTAATGTCTCACATTCATCACATGCATCATAAAATTGTGTTGGAGCATAAAGAACTTTTGTGTCTGTTTCTTCATTTTCTGTTACTTTCATATCTGATTCAAGATTCTACATGTATACATTAATGAAATCAAATATATTATACAATATTTTTATTAACTTCAATGACAGCATCTGGGTTATTTTCTTTATCTTTTGAAACAGTTCTTGATGCAGCTTGAAGAACATTACCCCCAACATTCAATAATGCTAGAAATACAAGAATGTTTTCAAATAAAAGACTGTCAAAAAAAAATATATATGATATAAACATGTAGCAAGATTAGTAACAGTTTCGTCATCGGTTGAATTCATATCTTTTACTTTGGTGCCAACTTTTTCAATAATATCAGCTCCTTTTTCCTATGCATATATATGTATATAGATTATATAAATAAAAATAATAAATAAATAAAGAATTAGTTCAAACTTGATTATTTAATGGCATTTGGTCACTATTAGCTGTTACTGTTGCACTAGCTTTTAGGGCTTTATCAACAGTATTTGGATCATCTACAGAATTGAAAACTGTATTCATCGATGTTAACATTTTTGATCGCATCTAAATTAAATTTTTCATCATTATTGTACTTGATATAAATAAATAGATAATTAATTTATCAGGTATTCAGGAGAACATAGACTCGTACATATCTTAATGGTAGTTCGTTTTTAGAATATTCGATTGTTTTATTTTTCAAGCAATTCACCTTTCAATTCTTCTACAGGATAGTAATTATACCGATATTTTTTCATATGAGTAATATTAACTATTTTTTTAGATGCACTTCAAAAGAACAGTTCAAGAAGACCCATGTTCTAATAGAATTGTATAACAATCTTTTTTGAATTGTATGTTTCCATACTTTCGTAGATACTTATTCTCATATTCTTTATCTAATCAAGATAATATACGAAGGGGTGTGAATGTTATTTAAATTTAAATAAACATATCAATATGTAGGCAATTAAAAGGTGAAATGATTGAATATTAAAAGATAAATCATTAAGAAGCTACGAGACTAGGGTTTCCTAACAAGCAAAAAAATATAGAAAAAAAACATACTGAAGCCATTCGATCATTCATTGTTTTTGTTTCGGCTTCGTTTGTGTTTTCTGAAGTCTATTAGGAAAAAACATTTAAATCAAAATATACATACTATTACGTACATTATTATCACTCATTTGATTAAGTCTGTCAGCTACACCAGTGATTAATTCTACTGCTTGTTTTGGATTAGACGAAGCTAAATCTTCTAAATTATTCATAATATCTTCTAATGCGCTTAAATCCGTTGTATCAAAAATAAAATTCAATTGTTTATCAACTTCTAAACTTGCGATCAATTGTCTACCATCATTTAAATGTCGAACAATAAGTAAAAAATGTAATATGCCATTATCAAACATTAAATTTTTTTCATTAATAGTTAATGTTTTTCTATCAGAATTGAATTGTATTGATTTTCGATTTTTATCATTCTTCACATTTGATGAAAAACATTGATTTTCATAGAATTGTAAATTTAATTCAGATCGATGTAATATTAAGTTTAAGTGCGACCATTGTATAGACCATTCATTTATATTTTGTGCATTGGCTTCTGTTGGTCTTGATGAACCCAATCGAATTATGTTTGGTTGAAAAATTAATGATTGAAACTGTTCAGGATAACAAATAAGTGTAAAATTAAGTTTACGTCTTTCTAATTCATTATCTGGATCCATTGTTCTTAAATAAAAATCCAAATGAATTTCCTCATTATTATTCTTAATTGTTTCATTTCCACCAAATTTTGTAATTAAGTCTGAACGTGTAATTTCAATGGGTTGAATATATTGTCGAAAATCAACCATACTTGAATCTCTACCAATGGTAAATACATATAGGTAATAACCGTGTGAAAGAGATTTTGGTTCAAGAGCTAATATTGATTTCGATCCAAATTCTGAACAATAATTATCGATAAATTTTTCTTCAAAAGGTTGATTTATATGATATGAATACCGTTGAACACGTGAATGTTTCCATAGCGATGGATCAATAAAAAGAAGATAAAATGAATATATAAAATCATGATTAGAACAATTTGTTAATATTGTTGGTTCAAGTTTATGTTGGAGACTATGTGGTAATAGGAGAACAGATGACGATGAATTAATTTGATTCAATGAATTTAATGATGAAAGATAAAATTTGTGTTCTTGAAAACATGTTTCTTCTTCTTGACTTCGAACATCAACTATTGTGACTGTAGAACATTTTAATCCGATTCGCATAAGTTCTAATGTTGGTTGAATAAATGTTACATCGATTTTGTACGTACCGGATTTTGGATATCTTAAAGACAGGTCGATCTTAATTTCGTTTTTTTCTTTACGTCAAAAAGAGAAAATTACTGAAACTCTGACAGAAAATATTCATAATTACAAGAAAAAATTTTCTCTCTATAAGAGCAAAGTGTTAGTCTTCTTTAGAACGAAATTTAAATTATCTTTTTTTTAACCAAAACTAATTCATTCTTTTTTATTATTCGACAATACTCTGTTTTGTTTTGAAGAATAGTCAATGTTTCTATCTACAAATAGATATGAATCTGTTTAGGTCTTCTTTTCATCTTCAACATGTGAACAATTTTTAGTCAGAATTTACTATATAGAAAGCAAATATTTATTAAATTCCTCGGAAATATATCAGTTTATATCAATAATTCATTAAATTTAGAATCAAATACAATCTAAACATCTTTAACTCAAATATAACGCAGAAGTTCGGTAAATAGTTTAATATTATACTCTGTTTTAATCAGCGTTGAAATTCATTTTTTATGTATTCACATAAAGTCTATGATTCAAAAATAGAATTGGAATAATGTTTTCACTGTTAGTATTATTTTTTGTTTTGATGGGATCCTAGTACAACTAGAAATCGAATTTGAAGTTTCATAGGTATAAAAAAAATGAAACGAAAACAATAGAGAAGAATTCAATAAATCTCAAATATCTTTTTTGTGTACTCAAAAAATGTGAGTACACTCTAGATTCGGTCAGTGTGTCCGTCCGGCCGTTAACACGATAACCTTTGAAAGCCTCATCCAATTGTCATGAAATTTTGTACACATAACGATCTCATTAATATCTCAGTTGAGTTCAAAGATGAGAAGGATCCGTCAAGAAGTGGCCCCCCCCCCCCCCCCCCCCCCCCCCCCCCCCAGTACAGGGATTTTAAAAAAAAAATATTTTTTTCTTAGAATTATTCTCAACATATATAAATCGACTCAGTTTTTGCAGTACACATAACAATCGGATGCGAATCCAATGTTTCCTCATTTTATATGATTAAGATCAGATCTAAAGATTGAACAACGTGTGTTACAAAATATCATATATTATCTTTTCCATTTGTATATCATTTGATATTACAATTGCAATAGATATTTCTCATTTATAGATCTAACTACGATGAAGACAAAGAAAACGTTATATCTCTTTTTTTTTCAAGTAAACTGCTCAAAATTCTTAGAGTAAATAATATGCTTTTATTATTTTTTTCTTGATGTAACTTTTCTCACCGATATCCAATTTGTAAACGTTGTTTTGCAGTTATTTTCCATTGTAGATGATGTATTCCATCAATTTTTTTCATTATACGATTAACTGCATTAGATATAAATTGTCCATAATGAAGAACCACTTTTTTCTCGTTTCCATAGTCGATTTCTATGTCAAAACCGACTCCGTTAATCCATTGTATATCAACCCAAATGAAATCTTTATTAGCCAAGCCTAGTTGATTTATTATATATACTTGTGGTTTCTTTGTAATTTTTGTTCCAACTGTAAATCTAGCTTGTGCTTCGCGTATAGTTGGAAAATCTTCTCCACGTACATGTAATATTTGTTGTCCATATGTTGTTATATTGACATCTAATTGTTCTGTAAAATTATTTGATTCTAATAATTGCACAGGTCTTCTCATTGTTTGATTTCTTTCATTTATATTATTAATAATAGTTAGTGTAAACACTCCTTCATATGATGTTTTTTCTAATGCACGTATTGTAACTGTTAATTCGTTTATATCTAAAAGATCTTCAATATCAACTTCAAATTGTGATAATGGTGGATCAACATTGATATGTACCGATTGGTTTACTGAATTTATATGATTCATTGCACTTATCAATGGATAATATTGGCCAGGTGTTGAATAAGTACAACTACCAATTAGAATAGGTGCTAAATCAGTTGTCTGCTCGATATGTATGATTTCTAATGGTATTTTACTTGCACCACAGTCAAGTATAGCTGTTAAATCTAATGTTGGTTGAAGTGTTATGGAAAACTCAACTGTTTGACCGCTTTTAATTGTTGATTTCGATGGTTCAACATCTAATGAACGAATAGCTGGTTGTATATTAAGAGAATATGGTTGTAATGATGCTGAGCCACATGCAAGTTGATAAAGGTGTTTCCCAGCTGGTAAAGACTAAATAAAACAAAATTTTCGTTTATTAACAGTGCTTACATCTTTTGAGAGAGAGAGAGACAAAAAATTAAACATGTATGTGTAAGTACTATGACCATCAAAGTGGCTTACAGATTTTATATTTATTTGTTCAATTAGCACAGTAGAAGAACTTTATTGAAACTACTTTCATTCATTGATTCATTTAAAATGGTCTGTCTGGATGTATTATTTTACATTGGCCTAAACTAATATTTCGATGCGAATTGATTTTTCAATAGTTTCATGTATTGAATCTTTATCCTTAATATATCATTTAATATGTTAGGAATGAATTTCAGTATTTGATGAAAATTAAAATGTAAAAAGTGCTTCATTCAAAAATGAGATATTGAGGATAACTTTGTTTCCTTATGAAAGATGATCCATCAGTACTGCATCTAGAGTGTTAGACTTTCGAGTAATACTTCGATCGATTTGTTGCTTAACTATTATGTCTTTACATCGAATTTTGTCGAGGTCAAAATCAGTTTTGGAATTCCATCAGTAAAATCATCAAGCATTTTCAAATTGGTATACTGATAATTTAATTCTTCTGAAAATAGTTAACAAAAATATATCACTACTTTCTAGATTCATAAGCTCAAAAACAAAAAGAAATCATCAAACATATATTCCTATGAGCAACTAGCATATATGACAGTAAAAAATATCCGTGCGTCCTAAAGTTCAAAAATTTTACAGCACAAAGCTCTATTAGTGGGCAAGCCGGTTGTTTCCTTTTTCGAAAGCGAATCTAACGTGAGTTTTAAACTATATGGATGAGAGTTCGAAATCATCCTATTTTAGATCGTGATAGATATTACTCATACATTATCCGAGACTATATGTTAATAATAAATCTCTTTCTAGTCTTGGATTTCTGGAAATGAAATATAAAAAAAAAATATCGAAGAACTATGTCACAATATATATTGACTGAAAGAATGACGTTACACTCAGTAGTAGTTGCTGTTTTATCATGGTTCAGCTTTTATATTCGCAAGGATAAGGCTAAAAACTTTTTAATAAAGAAATTTATGTTAATTTTCGATAAAAATTTGAATCAATTCTATGCTATTTCAAAACAACGTTTTATCCAGCAGTCTAACATGACTATAATGATTTTCATTTTAAACTAGATCATATTAAGGAGCAAAAGTCTTTAGTATCTTTTTTTGCTTTACTTCATCTGGTATAACTTCAAGCATTTTTTTTCTCTGAATTAACTTCATCGTTTCATTTGTAATTGCATTTCTTAAACGTAAATGACTAGTATGTTGGCATGCATAATCGTCGCGTGATGTTAAATAAAATCTTGTTGCTTCTGATGTTTCTGCTAAATTTTTATGAATAATCATTTTTTTATTCATATTTTCTCGTCGAACAGTTCGTATTATTCTTGCTGTATTAACACTAAGTTCATTATAACATTGAGTTGATATATTATATTGTCCATAACGTGTGTAGTTTTTTGAAAAATAAGCTGTATAATATTGATGACGATTTGTTACGTTTGTTTTCCGATCTCCATCACCAAAATCAATTGTACAATTTATTGGAATACTTCCTTAAAATTGAGAAAAAAAATGCAACACAAAAGTTTATCAAAAAGAAAATCAGATCAATATGAATCGATTTTCTTACCATAAGTTTGTACGGTAAAGTTTTGATAGGGATGACCATCACGATTATCGGATGAAAGATGAACGCATTTCAATGGTAAATCAGTTTTAACATAAACAACATCAACATAAACTGTACGATATTCAGACATTTCATCATTTACCATTCGACGATAATCAGCACGAAAGTTAACTTTTTTTGAGCCTTCATTTTTCCAAGATAGACTAACCTTAAAATAAAAGAAATATTAATTCATTCGATTAGGCTGGAGAGAAAAAATCACAAGAAATGATATTTACAACTCCAGGTGTTATATACATTTCAGATGAATTTGTTTCCATATGAGTAAATTCTTGACCTTCGATATCGCCATAAACCGTTAATGCTGCAAGATTTCTTTCATTTTTAACTGAAACAATCATCTCAACACCTTCGTTACGTTGAACTCGTGTTCGTCCTTGATTTAAAAAGGTCGCGTCAGCTATACGAATATCGAGACCTAAAATTATAGATATGTTTTTTATACAATTATTTTACTTATTATCTTCTTTGTATCTTGGCAAGCGTTAACATACCAACTTCAGTATCAACTAAATCGATGATACGTGATACTACAAGTACATGCCATTCTTCACTATTGGAACATAATTCATTCAATGAACAGTTGCACTCCTTATCATAATTAAATGATGTATCTAATTCAAGAGAACTTTGTACGCATCCACATTGACCAGTTGTCGAAGAATACAATGCAATCTATCAAAGATAATTCAATTATAATATTCTTTAAATATTTTCAAGATTTCGAACCTTCATTTTTCGATTAGAACATTTATCACGGCATAGTTTCCAATCGTCAAATACTTCAGCAATTATATACTGATGAACACGATCATTGCTTTTTAAACATCCTAATGCAATTATATCCAGAGAAACTAAAATAATAATGCATTAAAGTAAAAAGAAATGGCATTATAAAAATATTCGAACCATTAGCGATATCTTCATCACTTAAAATTCTTTCATAATATATAATATTATCAATCATTGCTAATCCTGAATTATTTCCATAAATTACAGTTGCTTTAGGATGTATTTGTTTATATCTAAATATTGATATTTCTTTGTAATTTTCGATTTCTGTTTCTTTGTATAAATATCCATCAAAAAAAATTTTCATTTGAAAATGTTGACCAGACGATGTTGTATGTTTTTCAACAGTAATTATAATTTCAACCCATTTATTTATTTCTAAATCAGCTTCAATTTGCCAATAGAATGCAAATTGATCATCAACAAATTCTTTTAAACCAAACTCAAGATATGCTACATCTTTTAATTGATATAAATAAATCAACATTCCATCGCCATGAGATTCATGAGCACCTGTACTAAACAATAAATATTTATGTTCACGACTACGTGATTGAAATTCATTAAGACGTAATTGCAATTTTAACGACCATCCATGTGATGAACATATTGCCAATTGTCGAACACATTTGAATTCATAATTTGATACATGATAATAATCATTCGAATCCAGTGATAGTATGGATCGATTCAAGAGGTTTTTTCCGTCTAATTTGAAATAATTTTTATGATGAATGATCAAAAACTCAGTAGACAAAATGTTCATTAGCTTTCTAATTTGTTAAAGAAAACTGTAGAAATATGAAAACGTTGATTTTGGATCGAAATAGTATGTTCTTGTAAAATATAATTAGATCACCACATATTTTTCTAAGACTTCTAGTTAACGAGTTATGAAACTATATAAAACGATTTTTCAATACAGAGATCAATTCGATATTATTTTTTTAAACACGAAATTACCAATCAATTGTTCTAGAAAAAATTACTTAGCGATCATCGTATTCACTTTTCAATTCTATTTTTTATACAAATGAAGAATACTGCCTTAGTCAACTTATTCACTATAGTAGTGAATAATAGTCAGATTTCGTTTGAATAATTTTTGATTCGTTGAAGTTAAATGTGAACTTAATCTAAATGCTTCTGAAAATGTAGCTAAATAATTGTCTCTGAACCAGAAATGAAATAGAAATTTCGTATAACTTGATTGGGTTTCGACTTGTATTATGAACGACAAATTGTACAAAAGGTTTGATAAAACATACGAAAAAAAGTCTAAGTCGTGATTATTGAATCATGCTTTCAATTTTATACAGACTCTTTTCAAAATCTTCATGCTGAATGAACGTTTTGGTCTTTCATCATCTATTCAGTTGATAGTAACTTACCTTGAATTTGAGAAATGACAACATTATTGGTAATAAAAGCTATTACAATAAAAAGAATTGTAATTTCCATGATTCCAACACTAGAATTTTTCACTGTTAGCTTCGATCAATTCTTGTTTATCTCTCAAATATCACCTTTGATAGTTATTGATTGCAAACGAGAAAGATTCTCTCAATATATTTTTTTCTTTTATCAAAAACACCCTTGAGAATCATTTTAATTCCTTTTAATCATATTATGATCAATTTTTAAAAACTGAACTCCACGGAGAAATATCAATCTCTCGTCATATATTATTCTTGTGAGCGATATATGGCGTTGGCGTAAAAAAAAAGAATATTTTTCATTTTATGCTTTCGATTGAAAAGAATATTCATGAATGGGGAATTTTCTGTCAAAAAAAGAAATTAATTAACTATATCCTTTATGAGAAACTAGATCAGCGAATAATTTTGATCATAACATCAATTATATATATTGGAACGTAAAAGCAACTCTCATATTTATAGATAGAAATTCTCATTTGCGCAGCCGAAAAAAACTTCAACCTGCTGCAAATATTAATCTGAGTACAGGTTGATGCTATGTACTTTTTAGAACTGTTCGTATAATATATACTAAAGTATTTGTAGAGCCTTTCTTATTTAAGATCCAACGGTTAGATTAATATTATCGATGAAGAAAGAATATGTGATAATACCAAATGTCACACGTTTGATAGTACATCAATAGACTTCGTCTTGAATTTCATACGATAAATTAATTAAATAAAAAAATCAGATAATAAAGAAATATTAAAAATTTTATTTATCACAATGAATCTATTGTCAACTTACTATTTTAATTACCAGTTTATCTTGTTTTTTTTTTAAACAAAAGAGCACTACAACAATTATCACATATATAACCGTGTGTCATCTTTTTTTTTCTAATATTGTTACTAGTGGCGGAACCAGGATTTCAGTCTAGGGGGAGCTCAGCTCCATCTTAATTATTCGAAGTCTACTTACGATAGTAAAAGTTTTTTGTTTGAAAACTGTCATGTTTGAGTCAGTTTTCTGAGTTCTAATATCTTATTCAATCAGTTCTTGCTCATATATTTATAAGCATATACATTTATATCAACATATGGATGGGATTCTATATTTAAATATATATTTCATATCACTTAATCACATCAACAAAATTCTACTATTTTTATGTTGTATGGCAAATACATCAATAACATTTTCAAAATCTATGTCAAATTCTCTTTTAATAGCCAACCCAGGTCGAACATTACTGTGACCTGATACGATCGTAAACGGCCGTATACGGCAACGTTTACTACCGTTTTATAACGTTTCCGACCGTAAATCGCCGTAATTCGACGTTTTGGCATGCACCATATTACGGCCGTATTTCGCCGTGTCGTAAACGGTTACTAACGGCCATAATGTGGTCGGATATTGCAGTATTCGACTGCTTACGATCGTATATGGCACGATGCCAAACGACCGTAATACGGTGTATACCAAACGGCCGTAAATTGTGGCCAAACGGCCGTGTACGACACAAGTTGATCGGCCTGGGAATACACGAAGATCACTAAGTCTTTCATCACCCATCGCATTTCGAGCATAATTTTTAACCAATTTCATCCTGGAAAACGACCTTTTACATACGACGGACGACACAGGAAATGTGACAGCACCTTGGATCACAGTGATTTATAATTGGTATCGATAGAATTACTTGAAAAAATTGCTCATAAAACATGAAGAGAAAAAAGGTATTAAATTCTTCTTAGTCGATTAAAAATAGGCAAATGGCTATGCTAACTTCTAGTATTTGCATTGAAATTATTTAGTAAAGAAAGTTTGACAGCCTAAATAGCGACAAAATTTTCTAGAGGGACCTCAGCTCCCCCAAGCTCCCTCTCTGGCTCTACCACTAGCAATAGCACCTGTAAAAATGAACGAGCCAACACATCCAAAACCTAAATTTGAATCAAATTTTTTGAGAAATTATATTTCATATGAAAATCAAGCAACAACATTTAGTACATATTCTGTGCAATAGGTATCATCTGTGATATAAGAACAATTTTTTTTATTCGATTTTTAACTCATTTCAGTTATATTTATTTTACTGTGATTTACATTGAACTGCGCATAGGTTTGGTGTATAGATTCTTTTATTGCAATATACTTATATATACGTAATATATAGTATCTCATAGTTCCATTACAGGAAATCATGAATCTAAAAGTTCTGGTTGTGTTATGACATAGTAAGTTTAATTTCTTAATAATGAGACAACAATATTCATAAGAAAAATATTTAAAAAATGAATGCTGCATTGGATGTGATGATTCATGAGTCTTCTTTTCTGAATCAACCACATTCTTCGATTTATTGAACGAAAACATTTGTCATAAAATTTAATAATCAAGCTGTATAACATGTTTTCTATTTTTGGTTTCTTTGTTTCGATTGTAAATTAAACGAAATATAGAGAGTATTCAATTACTCAGGCAAATCAGTCTGCCAATCGAATCCAATTAGATTTCCGACAGTACTTCGATTGAATTTCATGTGAGTTTCTATAAAAACCGACAAATTTTTGTAGGGATCCGAGTTTCGGACCGATATTCAAATCTCTCTTATTGTGTTCGATCATATCCTATTGTCATATTTGACGGAACCCATCTCAAAACTCTAACTGGCCTCTAGTGTCGGTACCGGATACTAATTATTGCCCGCATAATAAAGTATGAAATTTCCTTCGAAGCCCTTAGTATAGTTCTTCAACTCGAAAACTCATCGAATTTTGTTGGCGCGTCAGATTGAACATCGAATTGTTTTATCCCGGACAAAGAAAAAAATTATACACACTAACTAAATCAAAATTTTACATTTCTCAAGAAAAATTCTCCTATTTCTTTTATTTTCTACATTACGATAAAATATTATTTTCTTCTATTTTTAAATAAGAGATTTTAGCTATGATTCGAGATTGTTCACGAAAATTCGTGCTAAAATATTTTGTTACCATCTATTTGCATATATCATCGAACTTCTTTATCAAGTGTAGTCAAATCTTATAAATTAATGTTGCGATCATCGAAAAGGAAAGAAATCTCTTGTAACTGGATCATATAAGAAGAGAGAAAAAAAATAGCAATAGAAAATTCTTACCTAAGAGATGAAATAAATATATGAAATGAAAAGGAAGACCTTGCATAACTAAGAGGTACAATTCACATCTTGAGGAGGACATTAATCACAAATAGACTTCATTGGAGACTATAGTAATCGATGGCATCAGTTCTTGCGCAATCTTTCAAAGTTTACAGACTAATTCAAATAGAAATAATTACCCACACCATTCATTTGTTTTTCTTTTATTCTACAGATTAGTATTACTGTTTAAAATTAAAAAAGAAATGGAAAACTAAAATTTTAATCTTGAAATTTTTAATAGCTATAAATTTACACAAAGTATGTCGGAATAAATTATCGACCCATGAAATTTTAAAACAATTGTTCTTCATTCATTTAGTACCAGAAGGAAAGATTGCATATCCAGAGAGGAGGGTTGTAACCTGTACTAATTAATTAATAATGAACAAAGACATATAACCAAAGATCAACAACAATTATTCTGGTCGCATGCAAACAATGTACATCCACATTTATTCGAAGCATGATTTAAACAATATTCAGAAAAATAATTTGTAATAGATGAAGAGAACGTTAGTATTTCTCATCATTCTTAGATCTGACTAGATGAGATAGAAATTTATAATTATCTCAAGTACAGTTTATTGGAAAACCTATATATCGATGATTAGTGACCTGCGTGACCATGAGTTTTGGCCACGGTCACGTAACGCTCACAGAAATTTTTCGAAAGCAGTTACGCCGATTACTTCTATCGAGCAATTATGGGTTCATGAAAACTGTTGATCGACAACGGGGTGCGGTTAGTGCGCAGCGGTTCAACCAGAGGATGGTGAATGGGGAATAGCTCATTTCATTTGAAGATTTTCTCTTTCTAAATTTTGTTAGTAAGTTTTTTGCCCATTGAAGCGTTACTTTTTCAGAAGACTATATTTTTGAATTAATTAGTAACTGTATTTTTTTTCTTTCTTCCGAATCACACATGCGCTCTGAATTTGTTCTTTTTGTGACGAATTCATGGGAGAAAACAGGGTATCAACATGGCAGTGCATTTGTTTCTTTCATATTTTGTTATGATACTGGGTTATTCGTGCTTTTTGGGTTAAAAAAGTTTTGATCTATCAATGAAAACCTTGCCCATTTTGCCCATCATTTTCGGCACAAGAGAAGTATACCCATCGGCCTAAAAATCATAGTTAGGACGCTGGTAGTGCGAGAAACGTCCCTCTGCTCTTTCTCAGAGCTTTCACCAAATCTCGCTCCCCGCTTGGTGACCATGCTTTTTTTCATGTCACGTTCACACGTGACCATGACCATTTTGCAGGTCTCTAGCGATGATATATGTCTAAAATTTGATTTGTATCTTTTTCCCCCAATAATGCATACTCAAATTAGGAAATTTGCAGCGGAAAGGACAAGTTTTATTGCAATAATTAAGTTGGACGCTCGCGTTGATTTTCATCATATTGATTTAGATTTTTCTGCATTCAATAGAAATTCAAACAATATTCTATATCATACTAGCAATTTATTTATTAATATAGATGAACGAATTGGTCATATGTTCGTAAAATTGAAACACTAGATAATTAATATGAATGGTTTAACTGGCCTACATAATGAACAGCTGCAACAAATAAAATGTGTTCAGTGGGTTTCAATGAAGTATGCGTATTAGTTACAAATACAACAAACTGATTCATTTTAACATGATTTTATCAGCCAATCTATATCTCCAATATGTTCAGTATCAGTAGACATAATACAAGTGTTAGTAAATCATGATACAAAATGAATGATAAAACATTATTATGTATGTTCTTAACAGTAGTATGGGAAAAGTTTGTAATTGACTTACCAGTATAGGAGTAAATTGATTTGTTCCAAATGAAAATATGAAAGTTAGACTTAAAAATGAATTTATAATGTGAAAAATCAACTGATTCCTGTTTCCTTCAACAACAATGTTCAGCCTCATCCACTAAATTAATAATTCATACAACAAATGATTTACGAACTCTCTCCCTCTACTTGCCCCTATCTTCACACCCGATGCTACGGTAAAAAACAAAAAGCATTGATATTGATTAATACGTTTCTCTTGTCTCAGTGTTGCCATCTAAATTCGAATTTAGTTTCCTATTTGCAATTGTAAAACGAATGATTCTTCTTTCCTACCCTTTTTCGTATTGTAAATTTTTCAAACAGTTGTGTTCTTGTTCTTTCTTTCTTTCTTTCTTTACTCAAATAAATATGCTTGTCTTCAATGTAGCAGGCTTAGATGACAGGCGTGGGTGTATATGATTTAGAATAGAAGATTCGTACATACTCATGCTCAGCACTCTCATCCTCTAAATTTACTCATAGAATTTCATGAAATTGGATACTGAAATATGAATGATGCAATCGTTCAAAAAGAAAAATGCATCAAATTACAAAATTTGTTTCTATTCATACAGCGGAATGATTCTCCTGGATACATCTATCTTCATTCTGCCCAAAAGTATTTCTTCATAAATTGTTGAAAACGAGTGAGAAAAAGCTTTTACTAATATTAAATTGTTGTTTTAGTTAATATTAAAACATGTCTTTAGATCTTTTCATATATTTGCCTTGCTGATATGAGTCAAACAATACCTGACGTCATTGAGCACGTCAACTGATAACGTATAAATTGTTGCTTGACGTATATTACTTTTTCAATATTTAAAAAAATAGCAAGTCACCAACAAAGCATCAACTCGTATTAAACAGCTTCATATATTGTACTCGATGGCTCAACATAAAATAAAAGATCCCAAGGCCATAGCCTGTATCACCATTGCTTTGCTTGGATTAAGCGCTGCTATTGTTTTCTTTACAATAGGTGGCGTCTTTTTTGCCAAAGAAAATCCCAAGTTGTTGAATTATGCCAACGATATGTGTACAGTTCAATCAAGTTCAGTGAGAAGCTATCAATGCAGAACACGTTATAGTCATTACACTTGTTATGGTGCCATATGGAATGTGTATCATGGAGAAAATAATACTATAAATGCTATAGTAGAGGAAGACCAGCGATCGAGATCTTATTCAACTGCGCTGAAAAGAACACAAGGCTATAGGGTAAAAAATTGAAAATAGAATTTCTTTAAAAATCGACTATGAATAAGACCATCATTACAGATATTTTCACACAAGTGCCACAGCTTTTTATCTAAAATTTAGTGCATAGTATCAAAATAAATACTTGATAGAGATTTCATATTTTGAAAAATCCTATTTTTAAACATTTCCATCAACTATTTCCAGTGAAAACTCTTAAAAAATAGTAGCTTCTGTAAAGTATTTCAGAATTTTAACACGACTCATTCGAGAAACAAAATACTTTCAATGCATTGTCGTATTGTAGAATATGGTGACAACTAGTCTTGTTTTTAAAATTCAACAGTTGAAGATTTAGAATATAAAAATTCTGAAACTCCTCTGAAACGCCACTGTCGCCACTGTATGAAAAGTGTTAAAGTAAAAGGGATGCTAATACCAAAATTGGAAGCGTAATGCTGCTAAACAATTGGGTTCTACTCGTGTCTCTGAAAATCAGATTATATTAAAAATTTATTTTCTCCATTGAATCTCAATGCGAGAACTGATTCTAACTTATAGGATATTTAGTAGACAATGATGCAATATCTAAAAATAGAAAACAGATATGAATATTAGAACTGAAAATTAGAAAAGGGTGTCCGTTGTAAAAACATATACGTATGTATGAATGTTTATCAGCTAAAGTTATTTTTATTGTCTATACTTTTATAAAAAACCTATTCCAATATTAAAAACATCTTTCAGAATATATCGAATATAAGATTGCTATAGAAGTAACAAAAATCAAATGAAAAAATCTTCTACGATCTAATTTTTTTTAAATGAGCAGCGTAATATAAAACTGTCTCATTCGCATACACGAAGTACAGAAATTGGTATATGATGGTGTCTCTAAAGCAAAGGAAAGTAGCAAAGATTTTTTTCTGATACTGTATATACGTATGTGACCAAGTTGCATCAGTAGATTTATTGGGTATATGTTTCCAAATACATGAACTAATCACCATGAATGTTCTTAGTCAAATATGTTCAAAAAACTCTTGGTACATAACACGATATGGCATGCAGAAAAAAAGAAAGAAACACTGAAATTCTGGTATAAAAGGATTAAAACAAATGTCACAGCGGCAGTTATCTTGTTAAAATATACCCTTAAATAGGGTTGCCCACTAGACGTCACTGTCGGTGACAAAAGTGACACTTTTCCCGATGTTGTCACTGACGTCGCTAGGGGTGGTATTTTAACTTTACAATACTTTAAGAAAGTATTAAAATTTAAAGTAAAGCTAAAGTACCACCCCGATCCGTAAACAATCATATTCATTGATAAAGATTAGATATAAAATGTAATCAAACGTTGTTTTCTACTCAAAAAGAATGTGTTGCTATTCAAAAACAATAAACTAAACATGCTGTGTCTGCGTTAATTTGATCAGAATTATAAGAATAGATGGCATTTATTGTTTTATAGAATTGATAATTCTTTTTTTTAGATTGGTACATCATATTCATGTTGGTATGATACTAGAAGACCATCGGTTGCTCAATGGAACAAGCCAAGTACAGTTGCAGCTATTATTCTCCTTTGTTGTGGCGGAGTATCAGTTTTACTTACTGGCCTCTTTACATTTCTTTCCGTGAAACTTGTTAAACAGGAAATATTGCAACAAGCACATGATAACATGGATTCATATTCTAGTTCAAACATTTTTATTAAACAATAAAGCCAAATAAAACTAAGTTACTCGATCGAATCTTCTTGTAAACTATATTGCTAATCAGACATATCAGCAATGTGCCTGAAATAATATATTTTTCAAACTGTTGTAATAAAGTAACATTGTTTTTTTTAAATTGTTTTTCAAATTTAAATACACACATAGAATCATTTCAAAAAGATCTACGAATAATCTTATCTATGCTTATTAAATCGTCATGTTGATCGATGGAAATATCTATTATATTGAGTCATACTCTAGTTATTACAATATATTTTAGTTGTGAATAATGAGAACCTCAGTAATTATAGAAACAGAAAACATCGTTTTCTCGAGAATCATGTCATATAGATATTTGGGGATAGTGGAAAATGTTAGGCAATCGAACGTGCTGATGGATATTGATTTCTACGAATACAAAAGATTGTGTGATAATCAAGAGTAGCTGCCTAATTTGAGATAGAATATAAACGGATATCTGAAAAATAAACACTACTAGCTTAATCTAGGAATAGAACCAGTGTTAGATTAATTTTCGTATAAATGAACTACCCCACAGTTAGACACATACTCCTATCCTCCCTATGAGAGAGAACTGCTCCCCATCAATTCATTCTCGCTCTTTCTCTTCATCGTATACATGAATTAGATTCCTAGAGTTCACCAGTTATATTTGAATTATAGCTAGACACCTCATACTATTGATGATAGAAACAGCTTGCGTTTTTTTTCAATGCCTTTCCAATAAATAAGATCTAGGAAAAGCTCAGCTTGTTTTCTAAATAAATGAATATTTTGAAACAAAAATGATTAGTTGGACATTTGCTACTAGTGTTAGATCAAATCTTGACAATATAAACTTTGAAAACGACATAGAAAATAAAGACTTGAATCGAATACAGTACCATGAATTTAATCCTTTTCTTTATCCTAATTTCTCGTATATTTCTGCTTTTGATACAATATATTTGTCCGCTTAAGAACAACTTCTATTATAGCAGTAATAATTATAAGCGATATTAAATATAGAACCCTTTTTGCGTATACAAAATAAAAACGACCGAAGAGCGCCAAAAAGTAAATAGGTATTTAATGCGGTGCGAAGCACAGCATTCATGTAGTGCGTCGCGAGTTTTTTTAATGCGATGCGAAGCAGAAGCATTTATGTAGTCCGTCGCGAGTTTTTTTTTTTTTTTTAATGCGATGCGAAGCATAGAATTNCAATCGAAATCGATCCTTAAGAATGTATCGCTAAGTAAGAATAGAGTTTTCTGAGTGATGAATTTCATCATGTCGACATAAAAAGTATTCAAGATTTCTCTGAATTGCAGATTTTTCCTGGATAGAGATTCCTGCTTCGCATCGCATTTCGTATTCGAGTGAAACTTGAATACCATCTAGTTTTTTTTGTTTCTTTCTAACTTGAGTACGCATAAAAGTTCTAATAAAGTAGCGCGATGATCTAGAGAACCGTAAGTGCTAGAAAATCCATTCAAACTAGAAATAAAACTATGGAGGTCGAACTTGTTACATCTTTTTTCCAATTTTCAATACTAAGTTTCGTTCGCCTAAAAATACGATTCGAAAATGCAGGTTTTGAAAGGTTTTATTGTTTGATAGTTTCACGCTAATTAAAATGACGTCATCAATAGTTGTTAACCAATAGTCTATTGCTTTACATCTGATTCAAGATAATGATTCATGAAAATAATAATCAATTTTTCAATGAAAATAATCGTTAGAAAACTGATTGTTACATTTTCAGAGAGATTTCCTAGTGACGAATTTCAAAATGGTCGATTTAAGAATAGTGAATGCGAAATTTTTATTCAAAATTCGTATACGGAAATTTAAAAAAAATAATCGATTCTAATGAATCTTAAAGTGGATCAAGTATTTTTAAAAATCTTATTCTCACTACTTTCGAATATTCGGCTCGTGTGCTTCGCACCGCATTTCGTAGTCGAGTGAAACTCGAATACCATCTAGTATTTTCTAAGTATATCAGTATCTCTTTCTCTGGCAATTCAACTTCATTTACATGGGTGAAGTGAGTATGATACGATAACAAAAGTTATAAAATAACTTGTGGTTTTCATTTATTTTATTCTTTAATTAGACAATATTTCATTCATATAGAAATCAAGTTTATGCAGATTCAGCTCGGCAACATAATATCAATAATATTTTTAATGATTTAGAATTTCCAAACAATAAATCTTTATTATATTATTCACCTGGTTTTAATTGAGCACTCAGTAATGTAGTATGGAAATGACCTTATGTTAGTATATATATATGTACATATCTTCTTAAGCTTAACATCTGCTATTTAATGATTAGGAACTTTGTTCAAGCCCTCAATTTATTGTTAAAGAAGCCAACAGACCTGTATTTTTGTTGAATTTTGGCACACTTTATCAGTTGCGGTTGTGTTTGAGCAAAAGAAAGAAATCTTCACATGTCATAGTACTATTTAAATCTGATTTTCAATTCAGCAGCTATCGTTTCACTCACCGTCAAATTGCGACTGGCTGTCCATGCGCTTTTTCTTTGACTAAAAACGCCTTCACCAAATACATTCGAGCAAGGAATTGAGTACGCATAAGAAATAATTTTGTACATTTCAATACACATTGGTTTCGACTTTACAAGAAGAAAAGCCCAAAATTGATCAGGCGGAAATTCCACTTCTCTTTCATGATTTTCGGTCGTCGATTTTTGAATGAGATTTTCTTCATCATGAAACTAGTTGCATATGTCATTGTAGAATTTTTCATAAGCATGACCATTAGCAGCCAACCAATATAACTGATGCTTCACATCTTTATCAATAGTAAATGTCGGATAAAGCGACAAAAATTTTCTTAGTTTCAACTAAAATATGGACGATAGTAGTCGTAACATTGAAAAATGCAGATGAGGTACAAAATGCGTACCTCAGCGGTACCAGTTTTTTTAGGTACAAAAGACTCAAATGGGGTACGGCTGGCAACCCTGACCAAAATCAAAATGACCACTGTATATTTTTACATCAAATTTCAATATTTGGAAGAAAAGTGATAGCCTAATAACGAATTGCCACTGGCGGATCTACCATTACAACTAACCGGTGATGGCCACAACCTTCATGAAATTTTTTCGACTTTTTCCAGCAAGAATGACACAGAAAAGAGCGGTATTGCCTCAAATTGGCTTCAAAAACAGTTTTTGACCGGGTGGACCACCCTCCTTACCGATTTTCTGGATCCGCCACTGTGAATTGGGTCGTTTTCCAGTTTGTATGGCTTAACATTAGTCTTTTAAAACAGGACAAAAGAGAACAACAAAACTATAAGTGTAAGTGCGCAATTTTATATAACCATATTTGTTCTTTTTCTTTTTTCTTTAGACTTTTCTTATAATATAGTAGCGCGAAACAAGAGACAAGACGGTAAACTGGACGAGATAGATTATAGTTCAATCGTTTTCTCTCGTGTCAGCATTTTGAGAGAAGATAGAAGAAAAGAGCAAGTATACATATAGATACGTATGTACAATTGTGCATTATTCATTTTTTTTGTTCTGTTTTCTTATATTAATTCTTCATAAGAACCAGTAAAAGGTACATATGCGATTCAAACGAAAGAAAAAAGACAGTAGCTAGTTTATTCAAACGTAAATAATTGTGAAAAAGTAAAATTTGAATGGGCAAAAATTAAATAATGAAAATTACAATGGACAAGGCTCAAAATGAAATGGGCAATTATCCATTTCCATTTGCCTCCCCCTGGTTACGCCGCTGATATAGAACGAAGCTATGCGTGTATTTTGGTGTGCTCACAGTTGGATACAATTTGAATATTTCGATCGAATACATCAATCGAATACTTCAATCGAATGCTTTAATAGTTTAATATTCAGCGCTATGACTACGAGAAAAGATTGCAAAAAGTGAAATGAAATACGATAAACAAAACATATGAGAGAAAGAAACAACGAAATCATTAAAAAGAAACCTAATTCAAGCATTCATTTTCATCTCAGCGGTTTATAAGACAATCGATCAAGCCGTCCCTAATCCACTCTCCCCCGACGACTCCCTGGTGATTTCTCTGGGGAGAATTGGTGAAATTTTTTAAAATAAGAAAAAATTTAATTTTTTTAAATTTTAAAAAAATTAGAAGAATTTATTAGTAATTAGATATTTCATCAATTGTGGCCAGAAAACTCCCCGTGGAGTCCCCAGGGGGTCCCCGAAAAAGAACGAAATCCATAGGAACTCCCTGTCGTGAGTCTCCGGGGATTCTTCTAGGGAGAGTTGACTAGGGGTTGAAAAGTGTTCTCTACTCTTTAATAACATGAATGATATACGTATATATATATAATGTAGAAGGGAATAAAAAGCATCAAATTATGATGGAGTAAGAAAAAGCGTCAGATCATACAATGGAATAAAGTTCTATTGAAAACTATAAAATCATCTCATCGGTAAGGAGTAGAAAACAGCAGTGGCAAAATTCTCACCTAGCAGAATTCAAGAAGTCTGCTGTCCAATACAAGCAAAGTTCTAGCAGAATTCTGTATTCCTTATGATTAGTTGACAAGCAAAGTTCTAGTAAAATTCTGCGTTGAATACAGAATTCTTACATTTTGGCTGTGAGAATTCTGTCACCGCTCGTAGAAAAAGGTCGATGGCATCCTTTTAAGGTACGTGCAAGATACTCATTTGATTAGAATTGTAAGTACATAAATAATGTATCGATTAGAAAAGTAAACAGGTAACATGACTCAGGTTTCAATATGTAAATAAGTCTGATGATGTTTTTTAAAATGACATTTAAAGATTACCTTTCCCACTAATCAAAATAAACGATTTTTCTTATGAAGAATTTTAAGTTGCGGTATTAGAATAATATTTATTGGTATTAATAATTCTATCATGTGTTATTAGAAGAAGTTCAAAGACATAATACCATATGATTCATCTGTTGACTAATTCAGGTACGTATATCGAATACTCTCTGGGTTGTATGCTCGGACATTCATTCAAATTCTAACAGCCACTTTTCATTGTTTTTCTTTTTTCAAATATCTACAGAATAATCTTTTTTTACGATTGTGCATTTAGTATTTGCATAGTAACCTTGAATTTAAATGAATTTTGAGAAAGACTGTTCGCTAGATACCATAAAAGCTAGCACAGTGAAAGATCAGAGGTTGACTAATATGATTGCAATATTTGTTTAAATACTTTAGAGGAGAATGTATTAGGTAAGTTACAATCGTATGTCTGCGGTAGCTGATTATAAGTGAAAGTTATCGTAATTAACATATGTAGGAATTTTCTTTAACCTATTGTACTTTTTCATTCTAGTTACTTTTATACATCTCAATGTTTCATAATGTGTTATTTATCTTAATAAGAATTTATCGAAATATGATATAAAGATTCTTATACAACAGATGTATAGCAGAATTTATGAACAATATTGAAACTTCGACGTATCAATATAGATATCTAGTGATTTCAGTACATCTAAAAAGAATTCTCATCAGCTAGAAGCACTGATTTCGAGTATTTTCTAATATTTTTCTCTTGAAATAAATTTTATTATATGTGATAATCTGTTGAGGAATAGTGATGTTAACTCATGGCTACCTGGCATAATATACGTCATGTTTCTTTTATAGTTATATCCTCTATATGGCATACCTTTCAGTCTGCCTCGTTCTTAATGTGTTTCCTTGTTTTAACTATCTTTTGCTTCATTGAAAACTGATGTTGAATATTCTTGATATCTCCCTTTTTTCAATATCATGCTTGATATACTTTAGAACACTATCGGAAAAGAAATAAGAATAAATTGAACTTTCTCAACATCAGATATAAGTATCTTTGATTTTAGAAATTAAAATTATCATTATCAGTGATTTATCATCAATTCACAATTAGAACTGATAATGTAGCTGACAGTCAATCATTTTCAAGATCTCCAATATGATAATCAATACTATGCCTAAATTAATCGGTAAGAGTATTTCTTATGAAGTCGTGATATTAAATACAGATCAAGAGTTTTTTTAAAGTAATTAGACAATAAAATGTATACCAATGAGTTTATAAGTAGCAATAGTGGCAATTATTTATCATTTTACACAAGAAAAAATATAACTATTTGTGTTGAAAAGAAAACAGATTACGCTTCCTATATAATATATAAAAACTAATTAGTTAAGAAGTCTACGAAAAAATAAATAATAAAATAGATAGTGTTCAAGCTGGATGAAGTAAAATTTTACATTTGATCAAATATCATTTGAAATTAGCCTGAAACTTTTAAGAACAACACACTATTATTCTCAAAAACAAAAAGCATCTATGAAAAAACTGAAATAGAAAACACAAAATTCTACGTATTAATAGGCATTCTAAATTTACTCATTGAGCTTTTGTTTTGCCATTCATTTGTTTCGCATGACAAGTGCTACTCTTAAAGACCATATCATGAAACAAACAGTATTGTTGATAAAGTCTAGAAAGCGTATTGCGCTGCAATTATTCCTAATTATTTTTATTTTCTTAAGAAATCTTTTGAATTAGAAAATACTTAAATATGTGTTAAAACTAGAATCTGACATATTATTTATTTTTTAGACAAATGTCGAATGTACTTATCAATGCAACATTGCACACGTCATCGTACATTATACTTTCGTCTATTGATATCTCTATTTTTATCAACAAATGCTTATCTTTTCTTATTTCCTATAACAAATGAATATCGACCTTTTCATTTATCCTTCAAAAAGACAAACAGTGTAGCTGATCGAATAGTTTTGCTTGTTCGTACATCGCACAATTGTGAATCACGGTTAAATTACCTTCTTCAAAGTTGGATATCAACAGATGTATTAGAACAGTCAAATTTATATTTAATTACAGACCGTTTATCAAATTCTGCAAATCTAACACTATTTTCGTCTTTTCAAAATGTAATTCAAACAGGTTGCCCTGAAACACATGATCGTAATGATCTATGTTGTAAAACAGCACACGAATTTAACTTATTCTACAATTTAATTCTCACAAAACCAAATTTAGAATGGCTATGCCGTTTTGATGATGATCATTATGTTAATATTAAGAATTTATATAAATATTTGTCTCAAATAAATGCGTCAAAATCATATTATATGGGCCGGACAAGTATCAGCGGTCGTTTAAGAGCCAGTAACAGTAATCGATCATATTCATTTGCAACTTATGGTGCTGGTGTTTGCTTTTCTCATGCGCTACTTAAACAGCTGCGTCCTCATGTTCATATTAAAAATTTACCTGTTGATTGTTTAAAACATAGGCTATCTGATGACGCTTATATCGGTTATTTAATTGAATGTATTCTGAATGTATCACTAACGGCAAGAAATGACTTATTTCATTCACATCTGGAAAAACTTGAAACTTCATTTCGATACTTCAATTTAAATCATTTATCCGATTCAATTACATTTGGTTTTGCATGGGATCGATATAAATTAGATTGGTTACCAATAATTCATGAATTGATTCAGTTAACTAATCGCGGTCAAATAAAAACAGCAAGCCGTTTATGGTTATTTTTAAGGAATTATGAAAAAGAACATCCCGAAAATTTAAAAGATAAATATGATGAATCATGTATATCACATCAACGATTACGGAATCAATCCATTGAAGTGCATACAAGTAAGACTAGAAAATCTATTGAAACTCTAAAACAACACAATGAAACAGGCTAAAGTAATTTTTTATTTTGATGTAAAATCATTGTATCTATGGTTTTGTTTCAGTAATTTAATTTTTGAATAAATAATAAACAACGACAGTAAGCATGAAATCACTTGAATTCAATTCTTATGCAACAAAAAAGAGTACTGCGTACATATCGAGATTTTTTTGTACGAGTAACCGATCAAAATCGATCTCTTAGGCAATAATTGCTTTTAGGTTGAAAAGTTCATATTTATAGGATAGAAGTTAGTAAGAAAAAAAAATTATGATCGGAAGTTCACACTTTATTAAATGACTTTTATACTTAGGTAAGACGTTACTGTGTATGTTTTTGTTGGTTGCTAACTATTGTAAAATAGTTCTTTGTCTTTCTTATTTTTGTTTTGAACGACAAATGAAAGATTCAATATGTAAAATTAATTGAATATATTATATGACAAACTCATCAATCAACGACTATTTGTTATCGACAATCCTGTGAACGATTTTTGATCTTAATACCAATTAGGTTTCCAGATTTATAAAGAATATTGTAGATGATAAGCTCTAGTTTTATTGAATGATCAAAGTAACATTTTTCTTCAGTAAGATAATTGAAAAATAGGCTAGATATAATTTTGCAAATGTAGAAGTTTTTTTTTATCAACATTCATGAATGCTGCAAATGTCGTTTATTCTATTATTTGTTATGTTCAATGTAAGAAAATCTTAATACTATTTTGTGCATGATTTTTGTTTTTGCTAACATTTGATTTTCCATACTACGATACGAATATGTAACACCAGTTCTCAATTACGCCTTTTTTTCTATAAATGAGAAGAAAAGGTTGAAAACAAATTATTTACATTGTGTTCATTTTGCCTTATTCATTATATCTATTGTATTATATTTCTTAAACTACTTTGGCCTCTTTTGAATAAAAGTTTACGACTATTGAATGATAATGGATTAATAAACAAGTAATAGCTGATCTTCTTATGTTGATACTGTTACAAAAAAAATAATTGTAAAAGAAATAGCATATGATGTTATTTTCTTCTGATTGCATTAGTAAGTTAGTTTTTATATTAACTTTCTAGTTGGCATGTTGTGTATCGTATCAATCAGTACAGATCAGTTATTTTGCATAAATAGTTTTTTTTATTCCGCTCCATTTATATTTAAAGAAGACAAATCTGCTATTTGATCTTTACCACAAAAGATCGACAAAGAATGTATATAAGTTATTATTTCCAATATTTATCATTGTTCTGTTTCTTGAAAAACCAGCAAAAAAAGACATGTTGGAAGTGATTAAAATACTATTTACATCAATTTATGACTTTTTAAGGAAATCAAGGAGAATGTAAAAGATAAATCAATGAATTTCCTAGAATCAACTCGACAACCAACATGTTATATCTGAAGGCTTTTCCTTTCTACTTCAGAGAAGAATTAGAAAAAATATCGATCTACTTTTCTTATCTTATGTGCATGCGTACGACCTTTTGATAATCGTGACGTATTCATGATTATTCGCCTAAGGAAGTGCCAACACTTTCGAAAAACATAAAAATATGCATATATTACTTCGGTAAGCTACGTAGAGTTTTTTTCTTCACTTAAGTATACATATCGTTTTAGTTAATATTCTATTTTATCAAATTATTTCTGAAAGTGCCGAATATTGATATGCCAATTAATTTCTGATTATAGATATTCAAGTATAAAACTAGAAAAACAAACTAAATCAATGCCTATCTAGATGAGCGTCAATACACGTTTGAAACATATACATCATCGTCTGGTCTTCGTTTTAGTTTTTATGAAAAATATATGAGATAGAAGAGAAAGCAGAGAAAGCAACTCTACACATGTCGCAGTTATGTGTTTTTATAAACACATCTTTTTTAATTTCAGCGAAGAATATCATTATATTTCAGTATTATTTCTGTCATTATTACTTTCAGGTTTTGAAAAGGCAAACAAGTTCTTGTCATGTGCTTATGCTATACAATCAGCATGTATCGCGTCTCAAAACGCATTTCTTCATAGCTTATCTTGTTCCATCAGATCACACTGTTTTGTCACTCCCATATAATGTTTGTATTGATAATTTGTAGCGTCTTTTTAGGACAAAGAAAGAGAACATTGAATACCATAGAACAATACACACACACATTGGAGATGTTCAATTTGTCAGCAGGCGATATTTAAGTGCTAGCTTGGCACGATTCATTCTCATGGGATTTTTCTTCACTGCTATTCCAACCGTTGTTAATAATTGTTTTATCTCATCCTTTTTCTTTTGATTTTCTAATCAGACGCAGAAGACAGTCTGTAGTGACGTCGAAGCAAACCTCTTTTTTTTTATTGCTGAGCACTTTTATCATTTATTTGTGTTCGATGTCACCAATTTGATGAGATTAAAACGTAACGGTGTGAGAGAGAGAGAGATAAAGAGCAAAAGAAGAGTAAAAATAATGTTGCTTCCGAGAACATGACAGGTGGGATTGACAACCAGGCTGTGTTTCCTTTTTTTCTGGATTATCACTTGAACAACCGCAAGCAATGAAGAATGGCATGTCTACTTCTGACATCGTTCATTGATGCACATACATCTTGAATATCACCCGACGACAATCAATTGAATGAGAGAGTGTGATAAAGAAAGATGAGAAGGATTCATTTTTCTTTTGTCTTTGTTTTATTTCAATATAGTTCTATTCGATGCAAAAGGAAGATACGAAGCGGAATTATGTGATTCTTGAAATGAAATTACGAGTTGGTTAAGAGATACTTCTGCTTCGTTTCTATCGTTGACGAATCGTCGAGAAAGGATACATGCTCGCTCGGTCTTATCAACAACAGCGTGAATGAGCAAATCGTGTGACATTCACTCATCTATCTCTATCAATACCCTAGAGTGAAAGAGAAAGAGAGATAAAAAAAAGAGTGAGAGCGTTGATTTTGCAGAGTGAAGATACAGAGTGTCATAAAAAAGCTCTTGCGAAAGTTTCTTCGATAGTAATAGTGAAAACGGATCATGATTACATGTATCTATGTGTGCATGTTCGTTAGTAAGTGAAAAACAAATCGAAAGGAAGATCTATGCGTGACAATGCAATACAGTGCGAGAATCAACTTAAAAGAAAGTCTTGTATGCATAGCAATGATGAAACTTTTATTTTTTGCCGACATTGTACTTCAATGAAACGAAAATAGAATACTAATGAGCAATGAATCGTTGTAATTAATCTAACACAAGCAACAGTAACAACAACATGCAAATGTAAAAATTCACTGCTGCATAATCAGATGATAATATCCTTCTGTCATTTGATTGGATCGCATTGCCGACCTTCAGTCTTATGATATCGATCAGTATCGACTTCTGCTACTTCTCTATGTAGTCAAAACATCAAGCATTCTCATGCATAGAGAATAAAAACAGATTTATGTTCTCGAGCAATATTTGAGAGCGGTAGCAGTGGCGATAGCGATGGCGAGTCTAATTCGATTTAGAAAATGCGCCGACGCATGTGTGTATGTGTGTTCTCGTTTGCTCTCGCCTCTAATTCGTCGTGCTGAGAGGGTGAATCTCATCTTTTCGCTTAGAAAACAACGGCGACTCCTAATCTTTTTCTCGAATGATGACGACCGAACGAGAAAGACAAGTAGCTCAGCGAGTGAGAGGAAGAGAGCTGGTGTAATTGTTTAAGTTCATCTACTGAATTAGATTTTTGATAAAAAAAAAAGGAGAAGAAAAAGAAGCCGAAGCACAGAATGGCTACACATACATACTGAGGGTAAGAGAGAAAAACACGCACATAACTTTTTCAGCAGCCAGATGAGAAAAGAGGTCGACTCTCCATTCTTGTTCGTTGTTGTTGGTCTCTACTCGAGCTTTACTACACGCGCTCGACAACAATAAGTCTATACCAATGATCAAGTGAGCGACGTCATCATTATCGTCATTCTGTTTTTCATCCTATTAAACGATTAAATCGCACAATTATCATCATTATCATCATCATTATCATTATTATCATCGTCGTCATCATCATCATCATCATCATCATCATCATCATCATCATCATCATCATCATCATCATCATCAGCATTATCATCATCATTATCAGTTTAGAAAATATACAATTCAATACAGAATATACAATGTGAGTTACAGTTAGCTAGTCAGACACCTCGTCGTTTTTCTGATTTGAAGATTGATGCATTCTGTCTCTTTCTTCGGATAGATCAATCTATTATAGATTCTCTGGAGACATGATCTCCAATAGTGATTCTTAGAATCTCTAAGTGATGTCACATGACTATCGCGCACGTCTTATTTGTTTCTGATCCGTTTGTTTGATTATAAATTTGGCATCAGAACGAAGAATATCAATGATAAAGGCCGGCCATATTTCTCTATAATGATTTGCCTGGCCAAAATAGACAAGAAAGGAACAAGAAAAAAAGATATAAACGCGACATTCGCCCGGAAAATCAATTACTAACTCTGGCAGACTGCACGCAGTGTTGGCTGAAAAAAGGAGAATGGTGATCGTGTCATTTTTTTACTGTTGTTATTGTTGCTGTTTTCATCAATTTGAACAAGAATCGAGATTAGATACTTCAGGAAAGAAAAAGAATAGATTGAACAACAAAAAACAATGAACTTAAGATGCGAAAAAAGATCTTTAAAAGACTTGGAGAACAAATAACAGGAAATTATTACATATCGTATACGATTAAACGGAAAGAGAAGCATATTGAATGATGTACTTTTATGTTGTATGAGCTAAGAAAGAGTCGATAAGAAGAAGGTTTTGACATGTATGAAAGGAAAAATATTTTCAATTTGCTTACAAAAATTACTATCATTTATTTCATAATAAAAATAAAAATCTTTAATCGAAATGCAGATAAATTTGGTTTTACCTTTTCCTTATATCTCCATCTCGGTTACTCTCCGTCTTCTTTTTTGTTGAATACACACATATATATATATATATGTATATATATATATATATCGACTCTTTTTCTCGTCGTCGCGCTCATTTGACTTCGTCGACAAATTGATTGCGATCGTTGCTGCGACTTCTCTCCATTTCGTTCTTTCTCTCTCTCCTCCTAGTTCTCACTTGCCATTACTAGCTGTTGTCAGTCGTTCTGTTCAGTCCCGCGTTATACCACACACTTTGGATAAAATTAAGTTTCGGAGTTACCCCTCCAACTAGACCACTTAGTTTTTCCGTAGTCTATAGCGCGACAACTAATGCTGACTGACACATACATTACTCGTCTACAAAGAAGATTCTTGGCGGCTATGCTACACTACGTGCTGTTCTTTCTTTTTCATTCTAAAGTTGATACATTAGTCTGTATCTTGTTTTTTTTCCTTCTCACTCTCAGTGAAAAATTCAGTTGGACTTCGTCTAGTAAGAAAGTAATCGTATGAATTCATTAGGTATTTGAATATTTATATTTATATGAGGTAAGTGAACAATAAAGAGAAATAAAATATGCTCTAGTTGCTATAAGTTTTGATTCATATGATCCGAAATAAACATTATTGAACAATCAATTAATGTGTGTTATTATGAAAGTATGCATACGAGTACGCGTAGATTATCAAGATTTGTAAAAATCAGTTATTTTCTTTTCTATTATTTTACATTTTTCTTCTTTCCTTTGTTAATTCGATATTCGCTATGACGCACACACTTTTGACAGATCATCAGAGATTTAAGAAGACAGAACATCACAATTAATTTTTCCCTATTTTACGCTTCTTTTTTCCACCTGTAACATTCCAATGAAACGTGAATGTGCAGCAAGTCTCATCATCGAGGCTTCTCTTAAATAATGCTACGACTACCTTCTATAGGTAGACTTGAAATTGAAAAGAAAATGACAAAACAACAAGCTGGTGTAGTAGAACAGAAGCGCTACACATCCAAGGCGTCTTAACTACACAGACGATGCAACGGTGCGCGAACAAATTAGCTAAAAGGAGAAAAGAGCAAAGGGAGAGAGAGAGAGAGAGAGAGAGAGAGCATGAGAAAATGCACAAAAAGCAAGAAAAAATGTAATTTCTCTATACAATATAGAAAGATATATATATTTCTCCTCCTCTTTCATTTTTACGATGTAGAGCGATGACACGAGACTACTGCTTTCTAATTTACACTACAAAGATATGTAAAGCGTGAAGACTAAATATATACCTTTAGAACATCTTGCTTCAATTTTTATAGCATTTATCGTCTGTTTAGAAATATACCAAGACTCCATAATGTGCAAATGCAATCAATAAAAAGAATAAGAAAAAAAAAGAAATCTGATTGAATTGCACATATATGCATAACTACTCATTTTTAATTAGCTTTAGTCAACAGATTAGTGTCGAACACCAAGATTTTCTCTGTCTTTATTATACTTTCTCTTCCCTTCGCTCTCTCTCTCTCTCTCTTTATGTCGTTTTCATTTTTCTTCCTATTCAGCAAAAAACAATTATTCAAAGTTTTCTGTAAATAATCAGGAATGCAACTTCACAGTTTTCAAAAAGGAACTGAAATATTCAAATAAAACCTCTACCTCCGATTTATTATCGATTTATTGTCATTGTCGTCGGTGTATGTTATTCGAGTCTAGAGCAAAAACATCAGTATTATAAGTGAAAGAAATTGCAATTTATAGATTCATTAGATTGAAAATTTTATATTAGAAAAATAGAGAAGAGATCAATAATATGTCCGGAAGTAGTATAGAGCTATGCAAAAAAAAACAATATTAGAAATGTGTTCATTGGAAAATATTATATTTTCCACGATAACTTGACCTGCTTCATCTGTCTGAAGTATTTTTCTGATATAAAGATTAAAAGCCACAGTAGGGGTTTCTTTTTTTCGATCTCCTATCTATTCTCATAAGATTACTTATGTACATTCTCAATTCTTATGTTTTCATTATTTTCCATCATAGTCGACGACAAAATGTCACCGTCGTCATCAACTCATCAAAGACAACAAGGTGACTTAGAATGGTCATGATCTCCGAGTCTGTGTTGATTTTATTACTATCAAAATTCACATGTCGTCCATTGTCAATCTAACCAATACGATTAACATTGATCATCGCGCCGCACCTTTGCATGCGCTGTTGAACAACGCTAGTTCATCAAATTTTATTCGACCTATATCTTCATTATCTTATAATACAAACTGGAGCATATACCATATACCTGGTCCACCATCATCATCATTTCTAACATATTCTTTGTCGTCATCTTCTTCATTAACGACGACACTTGTTGCAACAGAAAATAGATATTATCCATTTTGGTTATTAGTCATTGTAGCTATATTTGGTAGTGTAACATCGGTATTAACAGTTTTGGGAAATATTCTTGTTATGCTCGCCTTTTTTCTCGATCGACAAATTCGACAGCCAACTAATTATTTTATACTTTCATTATCTGTTAGTGACTTTCTTATTGGACTTTTATCTATGCCTCTACTTACAATATATATCTATGCTAAAGACTGGCCATTGAATGCCATTATATGTGACATATGGCTTTCGCTGGATTATACTGTTTGTCTAACATCAATTTATACGGTGCTGTTCATTACAATTGATCGTTTTTGTTCGGTTAAAATGCCAGCAAAATATAGAAAATGGCGTACACGTAGAAAAATTAATATTATGATTGCTGTGACATGGGCAGGTAAGAAAGAAAAACAATATGCATTAATGTCTTTTTTTCTTCTATTTATTGAATTAATTGATTTCATTTTTTTTAGTTCCTACTCTCATCTTTTTTACATCCACAATGGTTTATCCGCGAGTGAGAGGTATTTCAAATATGCAAAATGGTGTTTGTATGTATACAATTTTTTTTAACAATGCTACTATTTAATAAAATTTCTTTTGAAGGCGATGTACAATGGAATAAAAATCATGTTTTTAATTTGTGTCTAACTATTGGATATTTTTGGACTACATTATTTGTCATGATAATACTATATATTTTTATCTATGGTATTTATTTACGATCTTTATTTTGTTTTTATTGTTTTATAAATTAAATTATCGATTTTTTTTTATTTCTTACAGGTGTTGCTAGTAATCTTGAACGAAAATCAAGAGAAAATGCACGGAAAATGTCATCACTCGTCGGTACGGCCAGTAAGAAAATCAGTGAAAGGATCAGTTTTCCAAGATGTGTCTGTGTGCCAATTTCTTTCTCTTCATTGTTTAGGGAATGCAATGACACAAATAGGTGCTGGTATTGGAGTAAATAAATCTCCTACAAAACCTATCATTGATAAACGAAATCTTTCAAATCGTAAAATGGATTCAACAACAGCTGATGATTATGATGATGAAGATCCACAAAATTTACTCGCACATAGTGTAATAAATACTCAAAACAGTAGTAATTCATCAGATCAACGACGTATCGGCGGTGTTGATGATGATAACTCAAATTCATTTGAGTCACATTCTGATTTTGATTTAGCGAATCCTAGTGAAAAAAAATCAGGTACACCAAATAATTCAAATGAAAAATCTTCTCGACAAAAGAATCGTCGAGGTAGAAGCGTTAATTGGGGCAATAGTCAAACATCAACTATCAATGTATCATCGGCAAGAACAACAAATACAGATAGACGTAGCCGTCCAATTGGTGCACCATCAAATCAAAAGCATGCTTCTAATGTGAAATTTTTTGCTACATCTATGGCACATTCACTTTATAGAAATCCAATACGTTTAAGTGGCTTATCATCGACATTAAAAACAAAAGGAAGTAATCCAGCACTAAATAAAAATTCAACACAGTTAAATTCAAATCAACAACAAGTATCTGGTACATTGACACCAATTCCATCCGAACCTGAACTTTTAACATGTCGAGTTCCTCCTCCACCACAACCCCGACCTGAATCGTTAGCAATTATGTCCGAAGAATTATTTCATCAACGACTTAAAGCTCGTCAATCACCATTATTAATTGAAACATCAATGAAATCGTCAATAAAATCGTCATTAAATGTTAATCAACAACTATCAGCAAACTTTCCTTCAACATCATCATTTCTTTTGGATAAACATTGCATTGAGGATGTTACTTATTCAACACCAAATCAAATAATTTCTACTAGTTCTGATCAAACAATAACTAATCAAACAACTCCACCACCATCACCAGAAGAACAACAAAAAAAATTAATTGAGATCAAAGATTATCCCATTGAAATATCAAAAGAAGAAGAACAAAAAGCACAAGAGCAAGAACATGAACAAAAACAAAAGCAACAGCTACAGCAACAACAAGAAAAAGAACAAGAACAAGAACAAGAACAACAAGTATCATCATCAATTAAGACAATTATTAATACTGGTGGTGACTCATCTGATGAAAGTTGGCGTTTACTTAATAGCAATAGTAGTCTTGATGAACATATACCTTATATTGATGAAACTGATTTTGAAGATTTAGGTAAAGAAGATTTTTTCTTTTTTAAGAAAAAATATTTTCTTCATAACACCAGACTTTTATAAAGATTTAGAATTTCTTTGTTTTTTAATAAAATAGAGTATCGACAAAAATAGCACGGAGTTGTCTGAAATAAGAATAATTATGTGTATATAAACTTTTCTTTTTCTTTTTCTTTTTCTTTTTCTTTTCCTATGCTCTGATCAACTATGTTAAGCCATGAATCTTTTCAAGAAAATCTTTTCATCCTTTTCTATCAAAGAAAAAAAAACTTATAGATATATAATTGAATTTGATTTTTTCATTTAGGATACATACTACATCGTCGTCGTGTTCCACCAAAAGATTCTAGTGAACCAATTCATGAAGAAACTATTATATATAAATCACCTTTTTATATTAAAAATAAACATAGGTCAAAATCATCTATTATTTCACTTAATAATACAACAAATGATAATGGTATTAATAGAAAAATTTATGAAATCTATGGAAATCATCAAGATGCACATAAAGCTATATTAGAATCTTCAATATTTGATAATGTTGAATTAATAACATATGCATGTACACAGTCTGATGCATCTCCAATAAGTCATTGTAGTTTACGTAATGTTCCACGTGAAGCTTTACTTAAAACAATGTCTCAGCCATCATCAATACCACCACGTATAAATAATTCCAATGGCAAACACGTTACATCATCAATTATATTTGTATCAAAAGCTAAAACATCAACATCACCAATATCATCAATGAAACAGATACAACAACCAATGATAACTTCCATACAAAATGTTGATGTTGAAAGAGCATTATTTGATTTTTATCAATGTAGTCAAATCAATGATATTGATAATTGTTTACCAAATAATAATGAAAATAGTGAGAGTGAAGATCTTGAATATTCATTATCAAATTATAATGAAATATGTGAAGAAACATCATCCTTACTTCGACTTAATGAACAACATTCATCAGCATTTCTTGACGATGAATCAGGTGTGGATGATTATTCTTTAAAAACAAAACAAACCCAACAATCAAGACGTCCTACATATTCACAAAATAACAATCATTTTATGAAAATGATGATGTTAAATAAAACTCGACGAAATTTAACTATTGATACAACAAGTGATGATCGAACAACAACAAATAGTTTTAGTTTAAATACATATAGTCAAGATTTTTCTATCGATAAAATATATCAATATGATTCTTCGTCATCATATAAACAACAATTTAATATATCATCACCAAATCGCCCGATGTCACAACATAGCTGGTGTAGTTCATCGTCAACAGCAACAGCAACAGCAGCAACAACACCTTCATCATGTCAGGAGAAACAAATGCCACTTTTGTTATTACGTACATCGTCACCTCAACATTTTTTAACAGCTATAGAAAAAAAACGAACTACATCATCTGATTCCGATGGTATTACAACAACCACAACAACACTAACTAATAGTACACAATATGAAGGGTAAATAGGTTTTTATTTTATTTATCAAAGAAAATAAACTTTATTATATTTTAAGTCGTGATATTGATAAAACTAAACAAAAAACTACCAATTCTATTTCTCAAGATGTATTGCGTGCATCTAATAAATTAAATGCAACAACAATAACAGATGAGTCAGAAATTGAAAAAAATCAAACAAAAGAAACTGTTCTAATAATGAATAAAGTCATTGATATCGATACAAAATATCATTCATTATCAGATACATTAATACGTGATAATGATACATCAGGTTATGGTTCACATGATGATCCATCATCAATCAATAATCGCGTATCATCAAAAGTTACATTCGATAGTTTCATGACACACAATTCAGCTCCATCATCTCCAAAAACAAAAGATCAATCAATAATGACACAAACTGATGTCAGAGAACGTTTGAATCAAACAAATAATACTAGTCATGAACCAATACAAGATAGTAGCGAAAATAAAAATGGACGCATGGTCGTTATTAGTGAAGGAACAGTTACAAGTGGATCAACGTCAGCTAAATCAAGTTTTAAAGAACTAGCACAAAATCAAAAAACACCTACTCATAGAAAATCAAAATCACAAAATCGAGCTCGAAAAGCTTTAAGAACTATAACGTTTATTCTTGGTATGTCTCATGGTTCTCTCTAACCTATCAAGATGTTTGGTTTTTTGCCAGAAAATATGCTTTCCTCGAAGAACTTTCATCAAACTTTAAAAAGGAATTTTTGCTAGCAGATAAATTGTGAAATATCTCGTCGAGAAAAATCTTTCTAATGGAAATCATTTTAGTCGACTTTATTCTATTGAACCTTTCAATTTAAGATTTAATGAAATTCCTTTGATACCTTTTTTTTAGGCGCTTTTGTCGTTTGTTGGACTCCATGGTATGTCAATATTTTTTCTTTTCTTTCAATATATTAATATTTTATATCTTCAGGCATATGTATTCTGCTATTCATTCATTATGCGAATCATGTAAAACTAATTGGATATTTTCAAATCCAATGTTTCATTGTTTTTATTTTCTTTGCTATCTTAATTCACCGATCAATCCGTTTTGCTATGCGTTGGCCAATCAACAATTCAAAAAGACATTCACAAGAATTTTAAAATTGGATTTACGCCGTCTATAATAAAATTTAAAATTATCTTTTTTTCTTTCTCTTATTTTTAGCTATATTAACCTTTTGTTTTCTTACGTTATTTTTTTTTTCTGTAAACTATGCCTAACTTCTTTTTTCTTTGATCTTGTTCGTGTGAACCTCTTTGCACAGCGATGTTAACATAAATTTTCTTTTTTTTGAATCGCTCGATTATAGCGAAATATAAAATTGAAATAATGATGAATCGATCAGAAAAAAAGCAAAAGGGTTTAATTATTAATAGTGATACTGAATTTGACGGCTTCTATCAAATAGTTGTGACAGATGGAAGAGAAAATAATTACTTATGATATATGAGAATTTATTGAGAAGAAAATCTACATTCGCCCGATGTCAACAATTTTTGTTTTGACTCATTCAACTGTTTTTTATCTAATAACTTGTTCCCCTAAAGATTATTTCAGTTGATGCATTTTAAAATAGACAACCTGTTCGTCTTTATTTGAAATATTTTATCAATTTGGCAAGCATAATCTTCTAATAAGAGTTGTTAAGACATGAATAACATTGCGCATTCTATGCTTAGTCTTTTTTTTTCAAATACTGAATTAAGTTATACCAATAAGAAAAATGCTTACTATTTTTAATTAAAAGATAATCTTCAACTTGAAATGGTTGAAATTTTTTCTCCTTGTCCCATGAATCTTCGTGGTGTAATTAATTACAGTGTTCTTCGTTTTTGTTTTCGTCAGCTTATTAACATCTTTCATGAATGCAAATAAATAAAATTTGGATAGCTATAGATGAAAATAATTGTCGAGAGTATTGCAAAAAAATAATTCAACGATATGATTTATGAATATATTTATTAAATGTTCTCGTCAGAATAAATAGAATGAAAATGATCAGAACTCATTGGTGAATATGTATAAATATTTTTTTTTATAATGTATTTATTTATTTATTATTATAAATGGAAAAATAATACAAGATACTTGTTTGGATTGTGTCGTTTAATTATCATAATTGAATCAATAGAAAATGACAATTTTTTTTAAAAGCACTTTAAGAAGATTTAATGAGAATGTCTTATTAGATTATATCGGATTTGGTTTTATTAATGTAGTCTATCTATTTAAAATAAAAGCCAAATTAAAAACTTTCATGATTTAAGATTTTTCAATTTCTCGAATTTTCAATAAACAAAATGCAGTCTGTGTGCTTGAATGATGGCTGTTTCAGAAAGAAACGCTAGAATGGCACTTCAATGATTACCATGTAGCATTTGCTTATAATTAATATTCTATATGCCATTTGCAGCATTCAAGAGAAACCTGAAGAATCATCAAAGAAAAATTGCATGAAAAATGACTTTTTCTAGAAGAGTACTAGTTAAATTTCTTGTTTTTTTGGCCAACATATGATAATTTGTTTTAGTCAATACACCGCTCACTTCTAACATTTACGTTAACCAAAAATTTCACCAAGCCAATATTAAATAGAGGTGTCACATTTTAATTTAAAAAAAAATTATTAAATCGAGAAATAAATTTTCAAAAAGTTAAATTTAGAATAAATTAAATTGTTTTTAAATTTAATTAAATTTAAATTAAATTGTTTGAAATTCAACTTAGCTAAATTTTGAAAACTAGTAGATAAACATAGTTTTTGACTTGATTGCTACTATTTAAAGTTAAGTTGGAGTATGTTTCCTGTTTTCTAAAGTTAAAGCTAGCCATTCTTCTACGAATTGTGCTATTAAATATATTTTTATGACTATTTCGATATTTTGAAGAAGAAAGATGACAAATCCTGCATAACCTGTAGAGAAATTTTGACTATTATGAAGAAATATTAATCTAAAATATTAGGTTCTCCTCTCATTTAGTACTTACTACTTTTAAAGTCACGTATTTTCCTCGTAGTAATGACGTGTATCCATCCAAACAGCTTATTAAAATTAAATCATTTTTCAGCCCAAAAATTAAATTAAAATTTTTGTATGAGAAAAATTTAACTTGATAAAATTATATTTAAAATTAAATTAGCTTTTCGCGAAGTTAAATTTAAATTAAAAAAACTATAAATTGACACCCCTAATATTAAGCATGCACTTTTACTAATTAATATTAGTCAAACAGTTACATATTGATAAAGGTAACTCTTTATGAAAATTATATTATTTGATTTAGATCTATTGAAAGTCACGAGATCATTTTAATTTATTTGGAAAAGAAAACTGTCTACATATTTTTCAGAAGATATTAGGATAAATAAATATATTCTTCGAATCGTTTATATGTAACAGTCAAAATATTATGGAGAGTATTTTAAAGTATCCTATATCTTTAATCTATTTGTTTAACATTAGAAGAAAAATACATTAACTTCTCTTGAATACTGTGGAATTATTTGTATACATTATATTTTCTAGTGTACTGAATTGTCCAATGGAATTAATAGCCAAAGATTTTAAACTGGATACTTCACTACTCGAAACAATAAATTGTTTAACAGAGCAATTAAATCCTTTCGAATTATCCATATTTTAGAAGGATCTTGATTAATTTATTTTTATTTATAATATGTAAGCGCATTCATGGGTCTCTGCAACTGTTTTTCAGTCATATATTTAAATTCTTTTTTTTTGAATATTTAAATCAAGAAGGATTTATTTTATTCTGTATATTATTGTTGTAGAAACCCTTTAAAAACAAATATAGTCAACAATGTGTTGCTCACCTAAACTACAATACATAGTTTTGACGCTATAATATCGATAAATGATAGACTTGTTGAATGAGAAGGACGTAATATAATTAAACAAATATACATAAAAATTTTAAGTACAACAAACTAGATTTTTCTATGATCGTCCTCTAATATGCCAGTTGAAAAGTCTTTTTCGATAAAACCTATCCTAATAGTTGCTACGAACCATATCGAACAGATCTTACGATAAAACAATTTATTGCAATTGATTTTTCAATGCATATACTTATTCTTTGGACATCATAAAGATCAGTAAATTAATGAAGAGACAAAAAAACTAAGATAGTAAGATTCAAAGTAACAGAAAAATAATTTACTTCTTAAAAACCATTCAAAAGAAATACTTTGTTTTAACAATAAGTTTTAATTAAGTAAAGATGGGACAGTAAGAATAGAGATTTAGGCAACAAAATGGATGTCTTACCGTAGATTCTAAGAAAAGTAGTGGTCAATAGCTAGTATTCAATATGCTCAAATATTTCAACGTGTGCTCATCGATACTCAAACTCTATTATTTTCAATTATAAACATTGAAAGTAGATCAAATAATCTCTTCAATTTTCTAGTACTAGCCATGTCGCTAATGGACTTTGTAGGAGCACTATATAGTTAGAGATAAGAGAGACCGTTAAATCTAGTCTATCTGCCAGATAATAATCGTGATTGAAAATACTTAAAAATTTGAAAGATAGTATTCAAAAACTAGATCGTATTTTTCGAAAAAATCACACAAAAATTGGTAAGGGTATGAATAACCTTTATTTGACTGAAACCTATCTCAGTAGGCTACGATTAAAAAAGAAAAATATGTCATAAACGATCGTTTATAAAAAAAAATGAATTAAAAGGTAACATAAAACCTAACAAATAAAGATGCCCATCAGTATGATTTTGTATTACATGTTTGAAAAACTAACAGAATTTCATTACTATCGCCTCCAAAAATGTCACTCACTGAATACTGTGATCTTTGATGAACAACAATTTCAACGAAAAACAATCAGAAAACAAGTCATTTTTATAATATAATCATATTTACCAGCACAATAAACACTCAATTCATTCAATGGAAATGTGATTGTTTTGCATGTTGATGTGCTAATCACAATCGAATTTTCAAGCTGAATAAATGAAAGAAATTGATTTTTTCGGCAGATGAAAGATAGATTACAACATATAAGAATATTTCGAGAAAGTATTTATGTGATCCACGCACATAACAAAGCCTGAAAACTACTGCAACCAATCATAGACATAGTAATTTCATCGATTGAGAAGTTATTTAATTTGGCTTGTTTATTTATCAAACATTAGTAGTAAGTGTGATGATGTTTACAATGAGTTTCCTTTTATCATGTACAACATGTTTATAATCGAGTTAAACCTAATGTGACAGAAAAATCTTCTTTTTTTCATCAAATAATTGCTTTAAAAAAAAGAAAATTCAACTCTAAACTGGATGTCGGAAAATATTTGTAAAAGAATATATTTCTAATCTGTGTTATCATCAAGGGGAAACAGCAGACTTTTGGACTTCAAGTTACTTTCAGCTACTTTCAGCTACTTTAAACTACTTTAAGCTACTTCATGTAGTTTACTTATCAATGAGCTTCTTTACCGACAAACACCCACACATCCACATCTTGTATAATGATATATGGATTATATGGATTGTAAAAGTTTATACAGTTGCAACTTTGAAAATTAACTCTTAGATTTAAATAAGCTTGGAGAAACTATTATCTTCTTTAGACTGATTTGGAAGAGAGATGTATTGGTGATACAAGTTTACAAATTTGCATATTAACTTCGATTCAAACTGCAAGATCGAATGTGAATCTTCAGCAGATTCTTAAATGTAACCACGAAATTCAATTTGAAACCTTATCATTCTCTTATTGACCAGGATATTTGTATATCTTCTGAACGGTTCTTCAAAAGTATTTATCTACAATGTGCGACAATGGCGAAAGATAGTGGCTACTTCTAGTAGGATTCAGAAGTAAAAATGTTATGTATGCCTTAAGAATAGAACCAGCTATGAACTGGTTAAGGGAAATCACCTCTTCTCTACCGAACCATAGATATACGGAATTGAAGATAGTTTTAAGCACTGCCAACACACTCACTCTACTAGTTTTTGTTAAGAACTATCAATAGAATCATACCATAGGCATATTAAGACAAAATCGGTGTGTCGGTGTTGTGCTGAACACCGATATCAGTGTAGGCGGTGGTCAGCGAAGGCCTGTCACTCAGTGGGTAGCAGTGCATCAGTATTTTCGGTGTCAGTTTAGATCGAGTGACAGTGTAGTCGGTGCAGTGTAGTCAGTTCTCAGTGCTCAGTATTCGGCATGCACCTAACCCGGGTACAAACCGGGTAGTTCGGGTCAGTACTACCTGGGTTCGGTCGTACCCGGTATTCGGTCGTACCCGGGTTCGGTCATACCCGGTTTCGGTACTGGGATTCGAGGGTCTACTTATTCGTATCCTTCGAAGCATAGAAATGAATAATAAATAGCACCTATGGATATATATATAGTAGGTGATAAAAGATGAATTCATGTCAAAGATCCTCTACCTTGCTCAACCTATCATAGTTAATCTCATTTATCAGGAAAGTATACAGTTAAATGAGCTTCTCTTAATATTTATCTTGGACTCAACTACAAGAAATCGTAGAATGGTTCTCCTTAATAAGTTTTCCGGAAATACAGATGTATGATTTTTTTCCATCGGTCTACTAACAATATCAATACTAATAATGCTAATATCGATATAAAAAAAATACTAAACTGTATTGGTATTGGTAGTATTCAAATCCTCACAATCCTACTTAGACTATCAGAAGAATCATTTCAATAAGGAGAACCATTCGACAATTTCCTGTAGCTGAGTCCTAGAGAAATATACATAAAAGCTCATTTAATTGTATACTTTCCTGAAAAATAAGATTATCTATGCGAGATTCAGGAAAAGACCATAAACCTTTGAAATAAAATCATTTATTATTATCGATCTATAGGTACTGTTTGTTATTCATTTCTATGCTTCGAAGGATACGAATAAGTAGACCCTCGAATTCCAGTACCCAATCTGGGTATGATGAAACCCGGGTAGTTCGGGTTCAGTGCATGCCTACTGAGTATATCGGTGACTTCAGTCAACAGTAAACTGAAACTGTACCTCCCTAACAATAGATATACCGTTAATACATGTTGTCGATACTAAATCATAGAGTAGTAATAGTTAGATTAATTACAAGTAGTTTAAATTAAGCTATCTAAAGTGTTATCAAACGTAAACCCTCTCTCTATATTTACTATTCTGAAAGGGTGAACAAATTTTTATTTTCCAAAACAAAGCATACATGGAAAGAGAAATAATAATGAGCAGTAGCTAATTATATTCTACAATGATAATTTTTCATCTATGCCTAGACCATATAAGTGTTGCCTGTAAAAGAAACCCGAGTTCTTTTTTTTGAAAAGATCTCATATTCTGAGAGCAGACACTTTGAAAAACTCAAGCGATGTACTCGATGATCATATTTTCTTATATGGGTAAATCCATGGAGACCCATCCGCTTTTCTGGAAAGTTTTTTTTTTCGATTTTTTCAGTCGAAACTTCCGGTATGCTGTAGAAAACACTTTTAATGAAAACAAATAATATGACCCTGCTAGCGGAGTATATCGAGTTCTGGTTGATTTTTTCGGAACGACTATGGTATATTGTCAGACAAAGGGAAAACGTCAGCAAAAAACCTGAAACTTTTCTAAAATATCTTTTTCAGAAGTTTTTTATGCTGAACAATATGCAAGCTGTTTAAAAACACTTTAGATGAAAAAAATAGACCATTCCTATTGAGACTCCTGAGTTCTGAGTCATTTCTTCTGAAAATAACGATAACTGTCGTTTGTCATGCTGAGTGGCACTAATTTATTTGAAGGATTTCCATTAGACTAGTGATAAAGATAATGATGTTCAGGATAATATATCGCTGTTACAATAGATGACCTCAGGTGCTTGATGACATCGAATTTACCCCAAACCATCAGCTTGAGACTGAAAGAATCTGGCATAGTAGGAAACTAAGAAAAATTTCCGATGTGTTGAAGAGCTGAATATCAATGCTAACTTTCATTCCACAAAATCTGATACATTGAAATCGACATTATAAATCAATTATTTAAATGTAAATGTCCTGATGTGGGTGCGAGTGTTGCTATTCTAACTGCTTCAACCACACCCACACCCATCTTCACTGGGACTCTCATTATCGCCGAATTCCATTGATAAACGAGTCATCATTTCCTTCCATTCAAATGCATGACATCTTGGACATAACCAGCATATTAGGTCGTCAGCCGCATCATATCGAGAAATCAAAAATATCGATAGATGTGGTGATACATGTACTACTTCTTTGGGTATACGACTAGAGTTTGCATGTTTTGTCGGATGTTCACAATACTTTCGTTTGGGCATTGAGATACCTTTTTGTAAAGAAATCAGAAAAAGCAGTAGCTGGTAATCGACCCTTTCCCATATCCAATGACTCATCTCGTAATCTTATTCGACCGAAGTCACGATATTTGTACATAAGACTGCATTTAAAGATGTCCTTACAACGAGATCGAAAATTTATCATTCGGTAGTCTGTTGTTTCTTTTGATTCTGAGGTCTCACTTCTGTGAGACGATCTGATGTCGTTTCTCTTGAGTTACGTGGGTGAAGTCATTAGTTCGACGCCGTCCTAAGAGCAAACCATGATCAAGGTTGTTTCTTTGAGAAAGGAACAAAAATCCTTCAAATAAATTAGTGCCACTCAGCATGACAAACGACAGTTATCGTTATTTTCAGAAGAAATGACTCAGAACTCAGGAGTCTCAATAGGAATGGTCTATTTTTTTCATCTAAAGTGTTTTTAAACAGCTTGAGGGTGTGGGTGGGTGTGTGTGGGTGTGGGGGTGTGTGGGTGTGGGTGTGGGGGATGCGCATCTCTAAAGGAGATCTTACACCTCCAGTGGTGAATGATCGCATCTCCCGAATATGTATGTCGCGTCTCCAGCAGGAGACGCGGCATCTCCTGTGGGAGATGTGGTAACATCTCCAAAATGTTGGATATATGACACCACTCGCGGTTGTCAATGATTTCCAGTCATTTCCGATAGTTTTCAATTTGTTAAAAAATCAATAAGAATCACCGAAAATCACTGAAAATTACGAAAATCAAAATATTCTCCCGCCCCCCGCCTTGCTGAAACTTCTTTCAGTAGAAGCTGTTAATACACTACACACATACACATAGACGAGTGAGGAAAAAAAGGGAAAATGACACTTTGTCTCGCCTCTTTTTTCCGATCTCCTGACATGAAAAAAAAAGACATGGTATTCGGAATCAATTCTGACAATAGCTTTTTCATAGGATATAAACATTGAAAAGGCTATTTTCAGAATTGATGCCAAACTCCATGTAAATTTTTCTCTTTATGAACATCAAAATTTGGCTGGAGATCGTAATCAGAATGTCCGGATGTTCGTAATGACAAAGGCATGAACAACTTAATAAAAAAACGACACGATTTTCGCAAGTATGTTCAGGTTTTGTTTCCCTCTGTGAAAATATGAAGTGATGCGCTATAGTCGCAAACTAAAATCACATATAGTCAACGTTTTGGCGGTTTCAAGCAACTACGATTGCACTTCTGTTTACTACAATAACTCTAATATTAGTTATTATTCTCCTTATTCCTTCAATACTTTCTGTTACAAGATATTAGCTTTATTGAAAGAAAATAAATGCATATATATTCATGACACTAATGTTAATGTACATCCTCATTCTATTTATTCTTCGATGAATGTACACGTTTTTTGAACCTGGCTATTTGTTTATTTTTTGATGTTGAAGCATTGAGGTCAGATTGAGATGATCATGTGCAAGATGAAGACGAAGCAGCAGCGGTAGTATGGTCGTTGGGCCTAACTCTAAGACGATTCAATATTAGAGTTGAAGGTAAATAAGATTTAGGAGCAGCTTGCTCAGTTGTTGCCTTCGACAACTGTTGGTTTTTAATCAATTTATACCCTTAGAAACAACCTCTCAGACTATAGCACAAGGAGTATATGTAGAAAAAGAATAATTGCCTACTTATATAATCATGGATGTAATAAAAAATGCAGTCTATTATTGTCAATAAGACCAGAAAGTCTTTATATCAATTACAATATCCTTTTAATTTTTTTTACGAACTCCACGTTTAAGTACCGTTAGAATTTCCTTCCGAACTACCGACGGTGTTTATTACTATCTCCAGCTCCAGGTGTTACACTAAATATAGCAAAAATACTCTATTCCGAACATCCGGTAAACACATTACGATCTTCCTGCTGTCTATTACGATCTTCGGCACATAGATGTTTACGAACTCTCGTCATAAATTTTTACGAATAAATTCATTTCCGAACACCCGGTAACATTAACTGGTGTTCGGAAGAGGTGAGACGAAACGTAAGTCACCCAAAAAAACATGCAGAAGTTAAAATGAAAGAAGCGACTCTTTTCTTCTTCTTTGCTGAATTCTTCGCAGAAAGAACAAACAAAGAATGTATGTGAGATTCAGATGGAAGGAAAAAATGCAGCAACTATCTAATTCAAAAATAAATAAACAACTCGGAAAAAATAAAATTACAAAGAGCAACTCTCCAAATGAACTGGGCAGTTGCCAATTTGCCTCTACCCTGGTTACGCCGCTGGCTGCATATGAGGATGAGCTTGGGTGTACATTCTGTAGAATTATCGACTTATGCTACTTTTGATAAGTTCACTGTGCATAATAAGTCCATGTTTTTGAACAAAAACTACAAATAAGGAAGAACCTTTTAATAATGGGCATTGCAGTTAAAATAAGACATGAATATAATCAACAAAACCATATGGTTGATTGGATAAACAGTGATACAGTGTGGATTATAACAATCGTGGTTTTGATATAATTTTCTAAGGTTGACGCTGATTGACAAGATTTTGATGCCTGAAAATTAGCGTCCGGTTTTCCTTACGGTAGATTAGTTAACTTTTAATACTTCTCATGTAGTTTATATCAGATAAGTATCAGTTAAAGTTTATTGAGTATTTCATTCATTGTGGTCATAGAGCACGCTATCAATATCGGCATTAAATTGAAAGATTTACATATATATCCTTTTAGAGTTTGCCTGTCTTGTTCATTTTAATATTTTGATAATATACCCAGGTCGAGCAGTCTGACCTGGAAACGGCCGGTTCCGGATAGTTCCGCTGATTTTGTGGAACCAGTATTCCGGTTGGAAAATTTTCGGATATTTTCCGGTGATTTTCTATTAGTTCCTGTCGGTAAGCACCGGAACTTGGCAAGAAATTAGGAGTATCAATTTACAGTTTATTTAATTTAAATTTAACTTCGTGAAAAGTTAATTTAATTTTAAATTAAATTAAAATTCTGAAAATTTAATTTTTGAAAATTTATTTCTCGATTTAATGAATTTTTTAAAATTTTGAATTTAATAAATTGTTTGGGTGGATACACATCACTGCTACGAGAAAAATACGTGACTTTAATAGTAGTAAATACTAAATGAGAGGAAGACCTAGTATTTTAGGTTAATATTTGTTCATAATAGTCAAAATGTCTCTACAGATTATGCAGGATCCGTCATCTTTCTTCTTCAAAATACTGGGATACTAATAAAAATATATTTAATAGCAAATTTCGTAGAAAAATGACTAGCGTTAACTCTAGAAAACAGGAAACATACTCAAATTTGACTTTAAATAGTAGCAATCAAGTCAAAAACTATGTTTATCTACTAGTTTTCAAAGTTCAACTAATTTGAATTTCAAAAAATTTAATTTAAATTTAAATAATACAAAATTTAAAATTTAATTGAACTTGAATTACTTGAATTTAAATTTATTTTTAATTTAAATGTGACACCCCTAGCAGGAATCTGCCGGAAAAGTCCGACCGTATTTTTGACTGGAATACTGCTTCCATATTCCAGCGATTTCCCGTGTTTTCCTGCAGGATATGGCGACTTTTCCACATATTTCCTGGAGTATCCTACAGGATCCGGTGACCGGAATGTTCGACCTGGGCATTGAGAAGAATTACATTATATTTAAATGAAATAGATGAACAATTTGCTATGCTTACATCTCAATACTAAGTGAAGATTTATGTTTCTTAACGTGAGTTCAGTTCTTTATTAACATAAGAACACAATCAGAACGAATAGAGAGAAAGACAAAGACGAAAGACAAGACTACTGACAGCAGAAATATATATATATATATAGGATAGTATCACGTATTATCAAATACGCAACAGAAAATATTACTGCGCAATACGACGAATAGATTAAGGTCGCTATCCATACAATTTGACCCAGAGAGAGAGATAGAAACGAATGTAGAGTAGATAGAATAAAGGAAACGAAAGAAAGAACGAAACACACAAAACACAAGGAAAGGAAAAACAACTCACACGCATACATATAATGCTAAGGAAAAGCACACAATCTACACTAAGAAGTTGCACATAATTTGATGTATGTTACAGTAGTATCTCAATAAAGCAACAGTTCTAGATGAATGATTTTTAAACACGTAGAAATTGTTGATTTTCTTAATTTGTTTCAGTTTGATGCGCATTTAAGTGCTGTTCACGACAAAATTCAAGGCCAATAATCATTATCTTGAAAATTCATCATAACATCTACAATAAACAACGTTTCATTTTTATAACTTGAAAGAGGAGAAATCTGAATGCCTTTTTGTTTGATAATATATATATATATGTGATAAAACGATATTAAAATCCATCATCTGTATAAAAAAAATAGATTAACAAAGCCGGACTAGTGAAGCATTTTGTTGAAAGAAATTGTTTTTGATAACATGTCTGAAAGATTTCTGAAATCAATAGAATTCTATATATTTTGATCAAATATGCATATGCAGTTTTTGTTCTCGGCATGAATATATTAGAAGATAATCAATTGAATATCATCTTTAAACTACATATACGTATGAAGTTCCTCCATTTAGATACATGTCAAAATCACGCTGCCATGGAAATAGAACATTATTTTTTCGAACTAGTTAGAATATTTTATGAGGATGATGTATTACACAATATATTCTTGCATCGTGCACTATATAAGAAGATGATTGGATTTCTCTTTCGATTAAAACAAAGTATAGGTCACTGTCTGTTGCAAACGTCGAGTAATCAGGATTGTACCATTTCTTCTGTATTTCTACCGCAGATATTCTTTAGAAAAAATATGAACCTACGTTGAAAATGATAGAATCCTACACTGAAAAAAAAAGGTTCCATGCGGAACTTAAAAGGTTTCGTGGTGCTTTACTATACTTCAAAAGGTTTCGATCGGAAACACAAAACCTTGTAGTAGTTCAGTTCCATCAGAGGTTTCGCAAAAAACCTTTTCAAGGTTTCGGACTTAACAAGGTGTCGTAATGAACCTTTTTAAGGTTTGGAATTCAACAAAGTTTTGTAAAATACTCCTATATCCTTTTTGGTTAACATAAGTTGTAGAGTTGCGCTTTCTGTCATTACTTCTTTTGTTGTCGAGTGAAGTTAAAACCAATCACTTATTTTTCCGCTGCTCATCTTATTCTATCTCAAGTTCACTGTCTCTAATATTAAGTACCTCAAGCAAAAGCAAATAGTCGAAGTACTTATAATTTATTAACGGCACTATATTTCGAATATAAATGGAACAAGCAAAGAACCACGTTGCTTACCTACAAAGTTGGTAGAACGCTTTACGTATATATTGTGGCATTACTACAAACGTTGTTCATCTTATTCTTATTCTTCACTTTTTTACATCATTTGTTTTTATCTTTTTATCGTATACTATAAGTCTTCGCAGCACAAAAGCAAACTTAAAAAATGTAGACATTATGTATATATATATCCAAGAATCCTTTTATTTAATAATAATATTAAATCAAATATATATGCCAAACTGTCCACGTTTCATCGAATGTAATATAATCGTGCTAGAATTTGTACCTATTACATAAAAGTTCAAATATGTAGAAGTTGTTAATGCTGAAACGACTGTATTGTATTTTATGTGACTAACATAATCTTCTGCATAAATCTAAGATGAACCCTTTAATAATATATTTCCTTATATAGATGTATACAAACTAATACAAACGTTTCCAGCTTGAACCTTTCTTTTATAATGGAGACACTTCTAGTAGCAAATGCTTCAAAAACTATTTTGCACATTTTCCGCTGTTTCTTAGATACTCTTTTACTTATATATTTATTTGTGACCGTTTTCTTTACGATTTTCACATTGCATTTGCCTTGAAAAACAATAAACCTATAGAATTAGTTATGTCATAACTACATCGCCCAGAAAATGAGCGTTATCTCATGAAACAATTATCAGCTATACGACCGTAGAGATAGAATTCGAAACAAAATACAGAGAAAAGTAATTTGAAGTGAATCATCTGACTTGCGCAAGTATCCTCCATTAACAAGATTCACATTAGGAATACCAAATACACAAACGATTTTTTCCCCGGCCTTATATCATGAAATAAATCCACGGTAACTATCATAATAACAAACGTGTCTTTTCACTTCACAATCATCGGATCACAATTGACAAAAGCCGATTACTATCAAAAAATAATACAAACATATAGTGTCTATTTAGATTTATCACAACAAAATGTATCATTGGTAAGTACAATGATAATATTAGAATTTTTCTCGTTTTAGGTAAATCTAAACAGAGAAAAAAACAATTGTGAGTTTGAAGAGATGAAAATACTTTGCTGATTGTTTAGGATGCGAATCGGTCTTTTTTTTATGAGTTGACGACGATCCATATTCACACCCTGGTCTTGATTATTGTAAAACAAAAATCTAAACGGCGAACCATTTAGATATAGGTTAAGGGTTTAGGTTAAGGGTTACATATAGAATAAGGGTTATGTATAGAATAAGGGTTAGGTATAGAATAAGGATTAGGTATAGAATAAGGATATAGATTAAGAATTACGTATAGAATAAGGGTTAGATGTAGAATAAGGATATAGAACAAGGATATAGATTAAGAATTAGATATAGAATAAGGGTTGGATGTAGAATAAGGATATAGATAAAGGGCTAGATGTAGAGTAAGAGGTTAACATAGGGTACCCATGAAAAAAAAACTTGAGAAAATATGCGTTTTAATGCAAAGTTTTTAAAAAACAACGCTATTTTCGCGTTTAAACGC